>MU260675.1:60000-157500 GCA_020310875.1 Ceratopteris richardii
TCAGTGAAGGCGGTAGTGGTAGAAGACTGACCAACACCCAAATCATCCATAAGGCATTTGAGCCACACACACTCAACAGTCACTGTGAAAGTTGCTTATACTCAACCTCACAATTGGAAGTGGCCACAGTAGGCTGCTTCTTGCTCAACCAAGATATGCATGAGCTACCAAGCATGAAGCAAAAACCACTGGTGGACACATGAGTGTCATAGAAACCAGCCCAGTCATAATAAAAAAAGCATGTAAATCTGGCGGTAGTGATCCCCCCTTGGGATAAAACAATCCAAGTAGCCGGGTACCACTCAAGTAGAGAAAGATATGCTTAACCACCTACCAATGCTTGACACCTGGGCAATGCATAAGCGTGCTCATCTGTGAGACAACAAACTAAATATTTGGCCGAGTAATGCATAAATAAATCAAGCATCCAACAACTTGCTAATAGAGAATGGCATCAAATGCATCTCCAACATCATGAAGACTCAATTGTAAACATGTCTCCATAGGAGTGGCAATAGGTTTATAGTCTTCAAGGCCAAAATGCTGCAATAATGTGTCAATATATTTTGTTTGACACAAGGCTATTCCACCATCAACTTGCATAAACTGAATGCATAAATAATGATGCAAATGCCCCAAATCTAACATCTCAAATGAGGCATGCAAATCAACCTTAAAATCAGTGATATGCTTCTCATGAGGACCATTGAGCAGCATGTCATCAACATGCACAACAATGATCAAAAGCACATCTTTAGCACACTTAACATATAAGCTGCTCTCAGTTGGACTGTTCTCAAAACCATATGCAATGAGATAGGCATGTATCTTTTCATACCAAGCACATCGTGCTTGCTTTAAACCATATAATGCCTTCTTTAACTTGCACACCTGGTTTTCATGCCCTTTCTGCACAAAGCCAAAGGGCTAAAAAACATACACTTCTTCATGCAAGTCACCATTCAGAAATGCAATGTTTAATGTCCAAGTGATGTACATTCCAACCATGATGAGCTGCAAGTGCACAAATGCTACGAACAATAGTCATTCGGCATGTAGGTGCAAATGTCTCATCAAAATCAATGCCTCTTTCCTGTGCATAACCCTTTGCAAGAAGCCTAACCTTATACCCGCCAATTGTTCCATTAGGTTTACACTTCAGCTTGTATACCCACTTAGTGCCAATAGCTTTCTTGCCAGTAGGCAACTCACATAAAGAATATGTACCATTTTTCATGATAGCGTCATATTTAGATTGCATTGCAGTCATCCAATGTTTAGAATTTTGTGCTTCGTCAAGCGAAAGAGGCTTAGTCTCATCATAGAGACTAGAGGCAGCCATAACATAGCAATCTAATGCAAAAGAGGCACTATGAGAGCCTAAACAAGTACAGTATGATAGAGCTGTATCTAATTTGTTGTCATGCAAAGTCTGCACCAGCCATTTTGGCATAGTTTTTGCCTCCTCAATATCCGCTTTCTCATCAACAAGTGCATCATGTAAATCTCCATAAAAAATAGAATGATTTGCATCATCACATGAAACCTGTAAAGGTTACAAAGTTGCCTCAGTAAGACTAGCACTAGACTATCCACCTATAAAAAGAGGTAGCAAAGTATCATACATGTCTTTGGAGCTAACAGATGCCTCCTTAGTACATGAAAGTAATGGTTGAATAGCATCTTCGACAAAAACAACATCGCGACTTACCAAAATGCGTTTAGCCTGTGGATGATAGAGATGATAGCCTTCACTTTCAGAACTATACCCAACAAAAATATATTTCACTGCTCTATCATCCAATTTTTTGTGTTGTCGTTCAGGCACTAATGCATATGCCAAACAACCAAAAACTCACAGATGAGAAACAAATGGCTTACAACCATGCCAATCTTTATATGGAGTGATGGATTGCAACGCTTTAGTGGGACACGTGTTAAGTACATATGCTGCACACATAACAACCTCAAACCAGAAACTATGTGATAAAGCCTAACTCTTGACCATACTCCTCGCCATCTCCATTCTCTTGAGGTGTATAGACACCGTACACTAATGTTTTATCCCACATTCAGTCAGAAATGCATTAAATTCAAAAGACATGTATCCCCCCCCAATTAGAACAGGGGGTGCATATTTTACATACTGATAGATTTTTAGCCAAAACCAAAAACTGTTTGAAGCACATAAACACTTAGGAATTTGCTTTGAGTGGATATACCCATGCATGCCTAGAAAAATCATCAATGAAAGTCACAAAGTAAAGATAGCTCCCAAAAGAAGGTGTCTGCCTAGGACCATAGACATCACTATGAACAAGCTGCAAATTTTGAGTAGCTCGAACTCAACCATCTTTTGGGAAGGAGGAACACTGCATTTTGTCCAAAATACAGCCTTCACAAACATGTTTTTCGGGTGCCTCAAGTTTGGGCAAAGAGGACACCATTTCAGATTTCTACAGGCATAGCAAACTAACAAAATTCAGATGACCAAAGCGTGCATGCCAAAGCTTTGCATCTAACATAGCCTGAGAATCATGTAGTGCACATGCTGGATCATTCATAGATTTTTCATAGTCTATGAGCTTATACATCCCACAACATAAAATGCCAAAATCAATAATCATGTCACCATTTGATAGATCATGAACTGTACATCTATCATCAACAAATTTCACAACCAAGCCAATCTTGGCTAATGCAAAAATTGATAATAGATTTTTCTTGATCTTTGGCACAAATAAATCATCTGACAATGTAAAAGAACTACCATCAAGTCAAAATGATCTTACCAACTCCCATAATAGGATAAGAGGAGTCATTGGTGCATGTGACAGTATTCCCTGTAGGGGCAAGCTCAAGTGAAGTGAAGAAATGACACTGCGAAGTAATATGTTTGGTTGCCCCACTATCAAAGTATCAAACATTTGACTCTACTACAAACATACACTGCTCATGAGAAGATGGGTCAAAATTTCAAACAATAGTAAACACCCATTCTTAATTTCGCACAAGATTAGTAGACTCTATTTTTTGTGTAAAGACCTCTGCAATGACCATTCCAGTCTCTTTTTTCTTTGCCTCTTTTGCAGCTAGTTTTGGATAGTTCTTTATGACATGATCATTTCCTTTACAGAACTTAGAAAAGAATTTTTGCTTTTTTGATTTCTTCTTAGCTTTGTGTTCCTTCTTCAAATGTGCAGCATTTGCAGATTTTTGCTTACTCATAGATGAGCTCCATTTACCTTTGCCCTTCTGACTAGCCAGGCAACCTTGATCTGCAACATGCATAATGGAGCTATTCTGACTAGACTGATCTTCCTGCAATAGAACATAGACTAACTCCTAAAATGTCAAGGCATTTGGATTGCCTTTCATCATCAAACTAAGAGTAGAAGCAAACCTCTGATATGAATTAGGAAGACCATTCAGAATGGTCTGCACAAGTGAGCTATCTGGTATAACTTCATCATCAGAAATCAACTATTCCTTCAAGTCTTTGATCTTTGTCAGAAAACTATCGAATCACCTTCATTCATGTGCTCACTCTCCAACTGTTTTCAGAGGTAAGCAACATGAGCCTCATTCCTTGCCTAATATAAAGTGGTAAGTGTGTCCCAAGCATGCTTAGCTGTTTTGCAAGAATGAATGTGAGGAATAATGGCACGTTTGATAGACAAGGCAATCAATGCATGTGCCTGAGCATCTCTACCATCCCAATAAATTTTCTCTACAATAGGTGCAAAAAAAATTGCAACACAACTAGGAATCTATAGAATATCACCATGTTCGATGCCATTTGCATCAGCTTCAATACCTATATTTGCAAGTGAAATAGGATGTTTCTCAACACATTGCATAATGTTCCACAGTCCTTTTGCGACCAATACATGATGCATCATATAAGCCCATAATGGGTAATTTGTACCGTCCAACTTATCCTCAACAACCAACATATAGAATACATTGCTGGTTTTAGCCATGGCCATTGACTAAAATACCCTGATGCAGAAAATTGACTATATCTCAAAACGTTGAATGGAACTACCCTGTCGAGTTTTTCTAAACTTGTAGTAGACTTTGAGACGTTTATATTGACAAGCCAAAACATGTATATATCTTTGGCACAAAAAGATGGAATAACCTACACATCCACTACAATAGAGTGTTTGAAGGTCGAAACGAGCTCATATCGCGATCTTGGCACAACAGAGGGAAGCAGTTTTGATCTCCTAATGAACCTCAATATGCTCACCAAATTTCGTGTAATTTTGAGACTGTGATCAGAGAGCTGTTGAGGATGCCCTAGATGAAGTGGCGACCTGCTCTGATACCAATTGTTGGAGTTCGAGGTTTGCAAAAGCACATGAACAACACAAGGAAGAAGAAGAAGCTTGGAGCACAACACACGTTACAGAATGTATTACCACTAGAATGTACAAAGATAAGTTACCCATTAGGGCTACATGCGTATATACAAGCCGAGGAAAAAAATCCTCATAAAGAGGGAAAAAAGTGCATCGGTGGACATCACTACCGAAATATATCAACATCCATTCAATTGCAACCAAAGAGAGTATGGTAAGTACCAGAAGGATCCCAAAGGACTAAAATGTTTATTTTGTCTTGAGTTCTGAACATGTTTGGTTCAATCGTTTGAAAGCATAGGATTATGATCAAAGAAAGAAAGAGGCCAAGTTAAAAGCATCGATGACCAATATGGTCACAATTTTATATGAGGAGAAAATAGCAATGGTAATAGCTTGGCATGGGAAGCAGGTTAAGTCTCAGGGTCTTATTCTATAGTCTAGTGTCTAAGAGGAACACAATTTGTACAACCAAGTATCATGTTAGGCTACTCTAGCACCTCTACATTTTCCTATCCTTGAGCAAACTACACAATCTAGATTAGATCTATAATTCAGACATAGGATACAATCCCAAGTCAAGGACCAATTGACATAATGCGAACACATAGCAATCAAGATGCTGATTAGACTACTTTTGCTCAATCAAAGCAACCTTCTCAACAAAACCTTTCCTCTAAGGAAATGTAGATGGACTCTATAGTACCTGCTACAGCTCTAGACTCATGGAAATTATTATGCAACTCCCTTATCCAATGTAGTTAGGTGAAATTTCAGCTTTAGTTTGAGCTCATTATTGGCCAAATTTTATTCTGATGTGCAATCTTCCACACCCAAGTTTCTAGCATATGAAACAATACTACCTATTAATCAAGTACACACTAGTGAAGAAAATGATTATGTGGCTCCATTGATTATAGTATGGTACAAGTCTAAACTAGTCTCTAGAGTCTTAATTGATGATGGCTCTTGAGTAATTATTGGGACATATGCTTTTGCCAACAAATGGGGTGGATGGATATCCAACCTGCCCCTTTCTACATTCAAATAGTTGACCCATCCCGAGATCAACCTACTGGCTTGATTAAAGATATCCCCATTAGGATACAAGAAGTCACCTTAATTCAGCTTATAGGAAAGCATGATGACTACAATCTTTTTTTGGAATGCCCATAGATAAAACATGCCAAATCCCAGCAAGATTGGGAATCTAAGGTAGTGACATCTTGCAATCATAAAAGTATGTGGACACTTGATGATATACATACTTATTCAAAGAACCAGTTATTGACTATTATGGAGCCTCCGAACATGTTGGAAGGTTTGGAAGATTACGAGGAGGTTGAATTCTTAGAAGCAAATAAGGACCTCTTGTCAGTAACAACTATTGATATTCTAGAAATTATGGCTCAATATCGTTGCAATGGCCTAGTGACAACTATGGCCCAATGGAAGAAAGTTTCTTACAAGTCTTTGATGAATATTTGCTACTAAAAATGGATGATTAATTAGAACGGACTAGTATGCATTTTCAAAAGGATCAAATGGAGTCATTTAACCTTGGTTCCCTAGTTAAAACACAATTTGTTAAAGCTTGTGTAGACTAAATTACCTATTCCCTTGCAAAACGACTTACTTTCACTCTTGCCTGAGTTCAAAGATGTGTTTGCATAGGATTATTTTGACATGAAATGCCATGATCCTCAGTTATATCAGCAGTGGATCCACCTTAAACAAGATGCATCACAAGTTACTTAGCAATGTTACTAGATGAATCTAAATCTCATTAAGTAGGTGAAAGAGGAGTTGGATCACTTATTACAAGTTGGTTCTATTGTTCTGATCGGATATTTAGAATGGGTTTCCCTAATTCTCATTATACCCAAAAAGAATAAGAAGCTCCATATTTTTTTTGACTATAGGAAGTTAAATTCTTCCATGGTACCTGATCCTTTCCCATCACCCTTCTTAGATAAGATGTTGGATGAACCAGTAGGACATGAAAATTTATTCCTTTTTGGATAGGTTTTGCAGATACAATCAGGTCTAGATCGTCCAATTTGATGTGCCAAACATATCTTTTATCACAAATTGGAGAGTTCAAACTCTAGAATGCTCCCAATTCTAGAGATGTATGCATCTAATCTTTTCACCGTTCGTGACTAGTTTCATGTCGGTCTTTCTAGATAACTTTTTTGTGTATAAAAAACAAGTCCATCATTTTTAGTGTCTGTGGATGCATTTTGCCAAATTCAAAGAAGTTTGTCTATGCCTTAAATTTGCAAAGTCAATTTTTGGGTGAAGTGTGGTAATCTACTAGGCCATATTACTTGAAAAGAGGGAATAGTTGTGGATCCCAACAAAGCAAAGATTATTCTGCAAGCTCTGCCTTACCAAAGAGCAAAAGAGGTCTTATGGTTCCTTGGGCAGATAAGATGGCATGATAGACACTGATAGTTCTTAGCTCATATCACTATTCCCCTTAATCAATTGGCCCATGCCAAGTCTGGAAATTTCTAGTTTACTAATCAGTGTAATTTGGCATTTCTACATGTTAAAGTGTTATTGAGCAAAGCTATGATTTTGTAGGATCCAAAACTCTTCTCATCCATTTCATTTGTTCATTGATGCATCCAATGTGGACATTTGTAGCATTTTAATGCAAAAAACATGTCATAAATGATACCACCCATTTTACTATGCAAATCACATACTGATAAATGTTGCAAAGAACTATTCTATGACTAAAAGAGAATTTTTAGGAATTACCCACACTCTAAAAAAATTTCACCATAAATTTCTGGGATGCAAGTTTACTTTTCATGTTGGTCACTCACGATTGCTATCTTTGGTAAAACAATAGAACATGATTGTCTGACTTACATCCTGGGTCTTGGTTTTGTAGGAATTCGATGATGATGTTGCTCATTAACTAGGTACTTCACATATAATGTCTAATTTCCTATCACAACTTGATTCTATTGAGCCACCTAATGGTGTAGATGATTCATTTCCAAATGTAGAGTTTTTCCACATAGTTAAGGACACGAGAGTAGACTTAGGCAAGACAATATGGTATGACAAGATGGTTTCTTTTCTTGCAATAGGTTTCTCTCCATACCATCTATGATCCACGACCCACAAGAATATCGCTCTTCAGAGCAGGTGGTTTATGTTCATCTTGGACTAATTATATTCCAAAGATATTATCAAAGTTTGTCTTCACTCTATCCCACCACATAAAGTTTTTGTAGTTGTTTTGGAGGCTCATTCAAGAGTTGCTAGTGGTCATTACCAAGAAATTCTCATGGCTAAAGAAAATTACTCAAAATTGTCTCTAATGGTCAATGCTCCATAAGGATGTTCAAGAATTTTTCTAGAAATGTGCTCCTTGTTAATAGACAAGTGAAGCCCTGGAATTCATACATTCCCCATCCTGTTACTTACGTGTTTTGAACCATTCCAAAAGTAGGGACTTGATTTTATGGTCAAATTTACCCACCATCTCAACCTTTTGAAATGACTTTTACCTTGAACTATATTGACTATCACATAGATTGTCGGAGGCCTAGGCACTGAATCATGCTATGATTGGTAGTGTAACAATGGTTTTAATACCAAAATTATTTCCATGCTATGTGTTTCCACTAAAGCTAGTATCTAATTGTTAAACTCATTTCCTTAACCAACTAATCAAGCAAATCACTGATTATTATCATATTGAACATAATTTTAGTTCTTTGTATTATCCTCGAGCTAACGGCTTGACATAAAGTATCAAAAATGTTTTACATATGATGCTTCAAAAAATGCTACTCCAACATCTTACCAAGTGGGAACAATATCTATCTAGAGTCCTATGGGCATATCAGACAAGCTATATGATTGTCCTCGTATGTACACTTTTCAAATTGGCCTATAATTTAGAAGCTATTGTAACCATGGAATTTGTGGTCCCCAATTTGTGAGTGGGAATGTTTGTACAACTTTTATTGGAGGACTCTTTGGAGTTTTGCATGGAGAGATTACATCGTCTAGAAGAAAATAGGTACCAAAGTGGCAAAAGACCTTTACCTTAACCTATATTGACTATCACATAGATAGTCCAAGGCCTAGGCACTCAAGCACGCTATGGTTGGTAGTGTAGCAATGGTTTTGATACCAAAATTATTTCAATGCTATGTGCTTCCAATAAAGTTGGTATCTAATTGTGGAAATTATTTCCTTAACCAACTAATTAAGAAAATCATTGATTATTATCGTATTGAACATAAGTTCAGTTCGCTGTATTATCCTTGAGCTAAGAGCTTGGAAAAATGTACCAAAAATGTTTTATGTATGATGCTTCAAAGAATGCTACTTGAGCATCTTGCCAAGTGGGAACAATATCTATGTAGAGCCCTATGGGCATATCAAACAAGCTATTATATCCATGGAATTTGTGCTTATTTAATTTGCAAGTGGGCATGTTTGGACAACTCTTATTGGAGGACTTTTTTGAGTATCGCATGAAGAAACTACATCAGCTAGAAGAAAATAGGTACCAAAGTTTTCTACTTTTACACGAATGTCCAACTCCAATAACAAAATCTCAAAATCCCAATGTTATGGATCCATGATCTCATAATATTCTTTGAATCAATCCTTTTTAGATTCAATCCAAAGTGGAAAAGTGTTACGAGTCATAGTCAATGGGTCCAAACTTTGAGCATACCAAAGCTTGTCGTCACAAGGGAGGTATTGAAGAAAACAATTGTATATAGATGTATATATTTATGGAAAAATGGGAAAAAATTAAAAGATATTGGAAAAGGCATTGAAAATTATGCATAATATGAATGAGGTTGCGTTGAGTCTTGCATTCAAAACAGAAGAAGGATGGAGATTCTAGAGATGTAATGAAGATGAAAAATGGGAGGCAAAGCTCAATCTAGCTCAAATGATGAGTTAATGATGCAAAAATCTCATGTAGTTCCAAGCATGACATGCAACTTCACGTGTGAATTTGAAGCACATGCACAAAATGGAGAGTGGTACTTAAGCAATTTCCATAGGAGTTGGTCAATTTATTGTGTGCATGTGAGTGCTACAGTGCGTGCTTCCAATAAAATTTCCACTGTGACTAGGTTTGCAATTTGTAGCATTGACAGTGAACATCCAAATTAAGCCATATGTAGTGTCTCATTCAATTTATTTGTTGTTCTATGAAGCCTTAGAGGTATGCATCCAAGTGGATTATGTTTTTTTTATTTATAACCATCAAATGTGTAGTATCATCGTTTTTATTTTACATTAGCATCATCAAAGTCCAAATGTTGTAAAAAATGGAATAATCAACTATTACATAAATCAATAACCAATTTTTCTAATAGAGACCTAATGCTAGAGGATATAATCGAAATGGTTTCCATTTTTTGTTTGGAAAATAAAGTTTAAGAAAACTTAGTATACTAGTGGTCTTAGATGTTCTCCAAATAAGTTCCAAGGAACATGGTTGGTTCATTTTATCACAAAAATCAAAGCGTGTTAAGATTGTACACAATGTTCCCTTGTCATTATTTATTGTCCTCAAGTTTCACCAACTAGTTTTAGTTTCACATTTTCTCTTTTTATCACAACAATCAAAGTGTGTTAAGATTGTACACAATGTTCCCCTATTAGTAATTATTATCCTCAAATTTGACCAATTAGTTTTAGTTTCACATTTTCTTAAGCTAGTAATTTTGAGTTCAGATTATGGCTATGTTAAGATTGCCAAGCATTAAGGAAAATAATGCTACAAATAAAACTATGCAACCTCATGCTAAGCCTTACTTTCTTACATTTGCAATGAATAAAAGTGTTATAAAATATGTTCAATTGTAAAAGAGATTCCTCTAAAGTTTTAAGGTTATATACTTCTGTTTAAATTTCCCACATGGAGAATCAGACAATAAAGTATGCTAGGAATATGTCTTTTTAGAAATGACTACCAACTATGAGAAAAACATAATTAAAAAAAATTCAGCAAACAACAAAATTTAATATATTAACCTCGCTCTAAGGCCATTCTTTTATTAATGAAGCCCTTCATCTTTTTCATTATTAGTTACAAACACATAATTTATCCTCAAATTATTATCTCTCCTGCTCATTCTTGACTTGTCCCATTACAGACATATGATTCAAGTACAGATCTTACTAGAGAAACTTAACATGCCTAGATTTTATGTCCAAGAAACACACTTATACAATATACACAAACTAAAACAATTTTTTATTGCCAATTAATACAAAGACTATTGTAAATCTTATCTACCTTCCCACTTTCTTACGACATAAAATAATTGACCTCAACCATTGTATTGGAATCAATAGATAGCTAGGATACATGAACCGAGAAGTTGTTTCTTTAGTTTAAAAGTGGGTCCAAATTGAGAAAAGTGATTAATGCTAGTTTTGACATATGGACCCAAGAATCCTAGCAGTTCCTTGCACTTTTGCATTTAATTTCTTAGTGTGGTTTGGCAGCAAAGGATTTTATGCTTATCAGATTGTGTTCTTGAAAAAGGCATCAGATGCGCAGATGAACTTATGTTCTCCCGCGTAGGCTCAAGCTTCTTTTCCGCGCGATCACTGCTACTCAAGGCATTTTGCACTTAAAGAGAGTTGAAGTATATGTGGCAAAGTTTTCATTGAGCCTCGTGTAGATTTTGCGAAATCCTTTTAATTTGGTCATGGATTTGGTGACCCCCTCACTTGTGAGAAGTAACTTGGCCCCTCCTCCGGGGGAAACGGGTAACGTGGCCTCTCTGTTGGGGGGGGGGGGGGGTCTTGTGCCGCCCCTGGGGCCTCCGAGAGTGTTGAACCCCCCCGTGGTCTCCCTCAGTAGATCCGCAATTCTATCAACTCAGGAGGAGCTCAAGAAAGTTTGCCTCGTTGGCCAAATGTTTGGCCCTAGGCCCCCGCTCGAAACTGTGCGACAGTGGCTTCGAAACGAGTGGTTCCCCCGTGGACTAATTTTTTGTAAGTGTCAATTCTTACCGGCTAGCCACATGTTGCTAGTCTTTGAAAATGAAGATATGGCGTTTCGAGCCCTAAGCGTCGGCACCTGGCAACTCAACCGGGCGACCCTGTGCCTATTCACATGGTCCCCTGATTTTACTCCCAACAAATCGAAATCGCGTCGGTACCCTCTCTGGGTTGAGCTCCCTAACCTTCCATACTTCTTGTACAACTTTGTGTGGGACATTGTTTCTCCTATCGGCAAGCCGTTGGCCTCACACGAGGACATTGGTGGTCTCATTTATGAAGGTGCAAGACACTCGTTCAATGCTCGGTGGCACCCTCAAATCTGTGTCGAGGCCGACCTCATCATGCCGCTTCCATCGAAGATCAAAGTGGACTTGGGCGAAGGGGATGTATGGGAGCAAGACATCAATTACAAAAACCTTCCCAACGCGTGCTTTCGTTGTGGCCAACAAGGTCACAGGATTAAAGATTGCCCTTTGAGACAAAAAAGCAAGCAAAATCAAGAAGCCTCCAAAAATGCTCAAGACAACAAAGGCGCTTTGACCCACCCGACGAAGGAAGAGGAAGGCAAGGGCCCCCTTAATCCAGAAGCTGATGCAGACGAGTTCATCAAAGTCAGAAGAAGAAGGAAAAGAAGCCCTAGGGCGACTTCTGAGAGAAACAACTTGCCAGTTACCCCCTCTACCAATTTGTATTGCAATCTGGAAAAGGAGATCAATGAGTTTGACTACCCAGGTGGGAACCTACTTGAGGTGGACACCAACGACAAAGCCCTAGAGATCTCTGACAATAAAGAAACCTCCGAGGAGGGCTACACTACAAGCAAAGAAGACGGCTTTACCACTAGTAATGAAGATAACATGGATAGTGAAAGTTCCATCATCGGATCGACTATTCCGGAAACGGTGTCGAAAACGGTGCCCAAGTCTTCCCAGTAGGAGGCATCCCGCAAAGGAAAACAACCTATGGAGTTACCTTGGAAAAGCCCCCACAAGAACCTATTGCTAATTCGGGATCCGATCCCAGCGAAAAAGAAAGATGAATCCAAGAAAAGAAAGGACAAAGCTCCCTCCCACAAAGAGGGCTCACTACGACAATGATCATCATCTCGTTAAATGCTAGAGGGCTAACCAACCCCTCAAGAGCGACCATCATTGGTCAATGGCTTCGCGACATTAGCCTAAACCCAGAATTTATATGTATTCAAGAGATTAAAATTGACGGAGAAGACCTCCAAAAACGGCTTAGACAGGTCTCCTCGACCCATGTTTGGATTTCAACGGTGCACCAGCGGGGGTCTGGTGGAACGGTAATCGGTATTAATCAACTCTGGTTTGAAAAGCTTGAGAACTCCATTGAAGATGAAAGCCATCAATGGATTGTTGTTTCTTTTGGTGCTCCTCTTTGTTTTACTCTGGTTTCTTTGTACGCCCCTAACGGGGAATTAGAGAGACTGAACATATGGGCCTCCTTGGACTCTCTCCCCCACAACGTGCTTATCTGTGGAGACTTCAACATGGTGGAGGACCCTATGGACAGATGGATGGGTAAGGGCAGGGTCATCGATAGTCGGGAGAAAGAAACGTCGGACAAAACCAAACTTCACTTGGATTTGGTCGAATTCAAAGACTCGAATGGCTTTTTTTGGTCAAATCTCCAAACGGGCGAGGACCTGAGGAAAGCCAGACTTGATAGATGCTACATCTCTCAGATTTTTACCCATCAGTGGGGCCATCCATCCCTTGCACAACGCACCGACCTCACCATCTCTGATCACTACCTGATCGTTATCACTTTCCAACCTTCCAACATTATCTGCAAGGCTCCTTGGTTCCATGCCAGTGCGCCCACCTTCTCTCTCCCCATCGTCCATCAAGAAATTGCTGATGTGTGGAAGGAGGCGTTCGCCTCCGGCTCGCCCCCAGCCAAGTGCTGGAGAAGTGCGGTCGATAAGTCTCGAAAGATCATGATTAGAACCAAGAAGATGCTCGAGACTGTGCGGCGGGCTCGTAGGGAAGCTCTTTACCACAGACTCTGGAGGCTCGAGGAGGAAGTGAACAAAGGAAAATCTCAAGCCCAGAAAGGTCTTCGAAAAATCAGAGTGCTGTTGAGATACGAGGAAGAAATACAAAGGAAAAATTTGCAAATTTTCTTCAAGGAGTGGTGGGCTAGCAAAGCCGACAAACCCACCAAAGAGATGTGCCGTATCCTTAAAAGGAAACATAACAGAGAATCGATCCCCCTATTGCTAGACTTAAATGGCAATGTATGCAATACGGAAAATGATAATTTTGGGATCATTGAAGGGCACTTCACGAGACTCTTGGGAACCTCGAACCCCCTCTCCCACCATAGAATTGACTGTATGGCAGCCATATCTAGGGTTTCCCCCCGCAGGATACCACTCAACCTTCGCTCCCTGCTACATGCCCCTATCTCTAAAGCAGAAATCATTGAGGTCATTGATGCCCTCCCTCTTGATAAAAGCCCGGGACCCGACGGGCTCACTAATGAGTTCCTTAAATCCTTCAAGTTGGTGGTTGCCACCCCTCTTCGTCTGGTTTGGCAAGAGGCGCTCAAGTTTGGCGCACTTCCTTCTTGTCTCAACAATGGTGTTATCATGTTAATACACAAAAAAGGGGAAAAGAACAGAATAGAGAACTGGCGTCCTATTACGATGCTCCAAACAGGATACAAGATCATCGCCAAAGTCATTGCCAACAGAATCTCTTGTCACTTGAGAGTGTGGCTAAGCGAGGACCAAAAAGGTTTCATCAAAGGCAGGTCAATTTCGGAAACCATTATAGATATTTGGGAAGGTCTTGAATTTGCAAATGAGTCTAAACAAGATGTGGTCTTCCTCAAGATCGACTTTGATAAAGCCTACGACAGGCTAGAATGGGACTATATTCTGCAGTCGCTCCAAGATCTTGGATGTAGTCAGAAATTCACCAAGATGATCGCGACCCTTCTCGGAAACGCATCGACCCAAATTAACATTAACGGCAAACTTTCAAAGGTGATCAAACTTAGAAGATCTATCAGACAAGGGTGCCCATTGGCTCCCCTTCTCTTTGCCATTGCCACGGAGGGACTTAGCAAGCTTGTGGCACACCAAGTGGAAGCTGGTAATATCAAAGGCCTCCGTTTGCCTCACGACCACAGTCAGATCACCACCATGAGACTTTTTGCCAATGATATGAACGTCTTTGTTCACAATGATAGTACCAGCTTGGAGACGTTCTGGAGGTGTCTTGCTACTTTTTGTGAAGCCTCCGGATCCATAATCAACCACTCTAAGACCGCCTTTAGAGCTATTGTGGGGTCTCAGCCCGGCCTTTTCATTGATCATGGCTATCAAATCATTCCACAGGGCCAAATTTTTCGGCTTCTTGGGATCCCCTTGGGGTTTGGTGTCTCTATGGAACAACGGCGGAACTGGGTGCTGGCCAAACTCGAAAACAAGCTTAACTGTTGGAGAGGTATGCAAATCAATCTTGCTGGTCGTGCGATGGTTATCAACACGTTCCTCCTTTCTTCTACCATTTATTTCCTTTCATGTTGGAGACCGAAAGAGCAAGATTTGTCCAAACTGTAGAGTATTTGTAGAAACTTCCTTTGGACGGGTGATCACAATAGAAGGGGGGTGCCTAAAATCAAATGGTCCCTCTGCACTAGCCATAGAGATAGTGGGGGACTTGGTATCCTGGACATTGGGTGCATGGCTAACAAACTGGTAACCAAATGGATGATTAAGGCTTGGTGCAATGGGGAGGCCTCGTGGGCCAAGTTGATCTTCAGAAACAACAACGAGTTGGCTCTCATGGGTTTCCCAAACTGGAAGAATCTCGACATCTTGACCTTGTTGTTTTCCCT
Source organism: Ceratopteris richardii (assembly GCA_020310875.1). Classification (NCBI taxonomy): domain Eukaryota; kingdom Viridiplantae; phylum Streptophyta; class Polypodiopsida; order Polypodiales; family Pteridaceae; genus Ceratopteris; species Ceratopteris richardii. The sequence goes on from MU260675.1 coordinate 75,255, forward strand.
GATCCCCGTCTTCTCGAAAGTCTCTAATCTCGTGTGCTCCCTATGGAAGAGTTGGAATAAAGTCAAAAGCTACACAAGAATTAGTGAAGACTGGAAGTGGGCTGCCAGTATCAGACAAAACGACTCTATCTGGTTTCCGATCCATGGCATCCGGAGTGTGGAATCTTGGAACATTCAAAATGCCAAGAAGTTATGGAACAAAGGCTTCAAAAAATGGAAACATCTCTAAAAACAAGACACCAACCGCTGGATCAACTTCGAGGATATTGACCCTTGCGTCAACATTTCGCATGAAGAATGGAACACTTTGCAAAGCAGATGTCTCGCCTGGAATCGACACAAAACTCGCCTTCTCATGGGACACGAAACATCGAGCTCGCTTGGTCTCAAATGGCACAATGGGAATAGCCTATAAAAAATCCCGAACATCAAAGAAATGATTGACTATCAGGTTAACCTCAACAAGAAGTGGTGCCTGTCATGGATGCAGCTTCGGTGGGACATGAAGTTCATGGCTATCTGGCACCCCCTCATAGAAATCAAAAAGTATGTCCTCTTATGGCAAATTCTTCATCATGGAATCTGGACCAACCTTAAGGCTAGCAAACTTTGTGGGATTCCTCCCTGGTGCAAATGTTGCTACCGGTCTATCGAAGATGTTCCACACATCTTCTTTACCTGCCCCAACTCCAACAGACTCTGGCAGACGGTTGGAAAGAAAATTAAACTCCAGAAACATCTCAAGTGGCAGCAAGCCCTGCTGGAAGAAGGGATCGGTTGTTTTGCGACTCTCTAGAATGCCATCGGAGGGGAGGTCCTATGGAAAATATGGCGGGAAAGATGTGCTCTCAACTTCAGTGACTCCCCCAAGGAGTGGTCAATTGAGAAATCGTTGTTCCTCCTTGGCAAAAGGATTGTTAACTGTAAGAAATCCCTCCCCTTCAGGGCCCATCATCAAGTTCTCCTTTTGATCAATAACAAGCTTAAACCCAAGTGGGCCCCTCATGAGGGTGATGAGAGGTGATTAACCTTCTTTGTAATGCCACCTAAGCTCTGTAAAAGCTTCCCCTGCTTTGTGGGATTTGGGGGGTCCCGTGGGTACTAGTCCCCTTCTCTTGTACTTTTCTTTCTTTATTTAGTTCAAGTTCGGGAGAGTAGGCTAATGCCGAACTTCCTTTATATATAAAAAAAAAGTATCCTACAATACAAACTCAAGAAAAGAAAGTAATCAAGTCATTAGGAAAAAAGGTGAACCTTGCATGGGCCTTGTAAGGATCCCTAATTTTTAGGGATTAAGCCTAATTCTGTTGTTGTCTAAGGGGACAAAGTGCATTTAATAGGGCACTTTTTAATAGGCTAGAGTAGGCTTTTTTTAAGGCTTACTAGGCTCCTCTCTCTCTTCTATTAGAGAGAGAGAAAGGGAATCTACTTTCCACATCATCAAACTCGAGAATGTATGGGAATAAAAAAATGATTTGTTTTTCAAAGTCTCAATTTCAGTGTTTATTTACTTGAAAGGGCTCATTTTTTAATATATATGTCAGAAAGTGACTTTTTTTTTAGTTTAGTTTTTAATTTTCCTTTTGGAAAAGTAATATTTTTAAAATCCCTCCAAAAGTAGAGTGCCACATCATCAAATTCGTAACTACTCTTCACCCAAAAAATGACTTTTTCAAAATTTCATCATTTTTGGCTATTCTCAGTGGAAAAACACACTGTGACCCATCCACATCCAAGAAAACAAAATTTTCCTGAGAAAATCATGCTCTAGCATCTCTTCCAAACAAATTTCTGGTCTCTTTCTCAGTATTGTTTAATTGTTGGAAAAGATGGTGTTGACACCTATTACAAACCTCATATTAGGATGTCCTCATGCCCCAACATCAACAAGTATCCATGTTTGTGTGCCTAGAGAATTTGCTCCAAATACACAGTGCAACAATGATGTGAACTCTCAAAATGAGCGTCGTGAAGCTGGAGAAAATGATCTTTGGACTCATGGTTCATTATACCCTCTTGATCCAATGTCTTCTTACCATCCAACATTCCATAACCTCTCAACTTTACTTCAGTTCATCGGTGTCGGTAAAGCTGGGCTCTTAGGTTATTATCAACGATTATCTACACATTCAACTGTCATTACTAAGTATTGGATTCAACAATATCAACTAAATAATACAAGGTTGGTCACTTTTGAAAGCACAATCATATCTTTACAAGAAAAGCTTGCAGAGCTTGAAAAGCATATGGAAGAAAAGGAGAGAACAATTGAGAAATTAAAAAACACTATCCAACACTTGAGAGAGACTCCACTTGGGATGCGACGTAGGAGACAATCATTAACATTCTTTGACTCTCTTTCAATTGGTGGTGGAGCACGCAAACGACGAGTTTTTACGATAAGGTTTGGCTTGTATATATATATATATATATATATACATATATATATATATATATATTTATTTATTTATTTATTTATTTATTTATTTATTTATTTATTTATTTATTTTTCTTTTTTTTCTTGTTATGTAGGTCATTTGTTGAAGATGTTAGTGCGTCATCAACAACAGAGGATCAATTCAAGTTATTAAATTCTTGTTTGACCAACAAGCAGGTGGTTAGTATTTTGGAGTCAGGGATAGGAAACCTTATCAAGAAGCAAGTGATTAAAGATTTCACAAAAAAGTTACAAGATATTATCACTCCTAGAGACGCGCAGATGGTATGTGATGAAGCAGGAATTAGTACTAAAGGATACAGTGCATTGTACAACCTTTTGAAGCATTCATTACAAAGAGAAGGTATTTTGCAAAATATGTTTCCATCTCCTTACAAGGTATCGCTAAAGAAGTCAATGTCCAATGAAGATATAACTAATATTCTTGGAAACTACTTATATATAGAGGATATTATGCATATGTCTATTTATCATTTATCTACATCCAAAAAAGAGTTGAAAAGCACAGCTCAAAATGGATTTCCTTACACAAAGTACAACAACATATTCGTGGATTTGGAGAGGCTTCAACAGGTAATGGTTCGATTTTACAAATCTACTATACCAGGTATATGCACTATTGTTACCTTGATATACATTGTATTTTGATGTTATAAAAATTTTGCTAATTTATGCAGATTGTAATACCAAATTACAGTTTATATTGAAGTCAGATGAATGCCAGATCATAAAGGGACGACGAATGGAGAGATTGAGTTTGACACTCATGAATGAAGCTATGACAAATGCCATATCTGATGAAAGTAGTAACTCTAGCTCTAACTCTACATATAGTGTTCAATCCGAGAAAGAGATATGGTGGTTAGGTGCTATTGAAGTACCTAAAGAATCCAATGATGTTCTTTCATGGATTTTTAGTAGGACCCCATGGATCACTAAAGTAATAGTTTCTCAAATTCATGGTGCAAAGCTCCACATAGAAAACTTTGGTGATTTTGAGATAGATTGGCACTTGGGTGGGGATTTAAAAACTATCAAATGCATGTTAGGTTGCAAGCAAGGTGCATCTGCTCGTTATCCATGTCCATTTTGTACTCGAGGCTACAAAGTAACAAAGGGACAACAAAAAGTACTATCTAGCTTAGATGAATACATAGATGCACCTACTTCCACGGAATGGGATAGACCTTTGACACATTAGATAAAGATTGGAATCCCATTATTCCATTTCCATTAGTTAATGTTCACTTTTGCACATTGCATGCTTTCATGAGAATATTTGATAGATTATTGAAGCTCCACATAGAATATGCATTTTCCATGAAGCCAATTGATAAATCTGTACAAGCAATCAAAAAATTGGAAGAGTTGCTTAATTCGATTGGTTGTCATGGTGATAATGTAACTCTAGTTGTCAAAAAACCTGGTGAATCGCAAAATAGTTTGCAACAAGTGTCAATGACAGTGAAGAAGGCAAGAAAATTTTTCAGAAGAGGTGTAAGCCCTAAGAAAAATGAATGCAAGGAGCTATTGAAAGACTTGTGCATGATCACCACTGATAATGATTCTCAAATTGACCTTAGTAATAGGCGAAAGAAGGTTTGTTCATGCTTAGATAAGTTGGTAGGCTTAATGAGTCTTAATAGCTCCAACAAAAATGACCGTCAGTTGTTTCAAGATACATTAATGGAGTTTGCAAAGTTTTTCATCCTATCTTGGGGAGAGAGCAATATTACACATTACATTGTAAGTTTTCTTATTTTTTCAATTTTCTTGTTGATAAGATTGTGTTATATGTACTTATATCATTTCAGCATATTTTATTTGCACATGGAGCATTTTTTATGCATAGATATAGTTCATTGGAGATTTTTAGTACACAAGGAATGGAGAAGTCACATTACAAGGCTAGAGGTGTTTACTTCAAGAACACACGACATGGTGGTGGTGCAATGCAATCAAACTATATGGAAGAGATGTTTAATTGGTTTTATCGTACTGCATTTTCAAGGACATATGCAATGGAATGAGCCAAGGAGTCCAAAGTTGCAAAACTTGCAAGATTTAATCAACACAACTTAGCTAGTGAAAAATGGAAGTCATCATTGGGACCTTTACGTCATGCTCAATGGCGGGCTACAAGAACACGACAGGGTTCATCATGGAAGTGAAGTCATATAATACATTCATGGCATTTTCTGAATAATTCATAAGGTTTGCTACACACTAATCTCTTGTTTGCAATTTTTTAAGGTAATTTTTAAATTTTAAACTATTTTTTGTCCATTCAGATGTGAACAGAACCTTTTTAAGTGAAACATTATAAAAGGAGACTCATTGTCTCATTTTAACATTCTAGCACTATAGAGGATGGCACGAACAAAGCAAACTGCAAGGAAGGATCCCATTAACTTTCCTACCTATGTGCAAGGCACTCAGAAGCCACCATGGATGAATCACCACAAAAGGCGACGTAGTGTCTTGTGCTCTGCATCCCATCGCAAAACAGGTGGTGGTCATACCTCTGGGAGTGAACAGTTGCATGAACAAGTGGAACATGGGCAATCCAAGGAAGAGGCCATAAATCAACCCCAATCACCACCATCATCATATGATGAGCCTCCATCACCAAAGAGACCAACAAAGACAAGGGTGAAGGAGCGTGCTCATAGACAGGTAGTTTCTGATGATGATTTTGATGAATCGCATGAGGATGTGTCTCAACAACGTTCACAATCAAGTGATGAGAGTCAAACATTGCCACCATGGGGTAACGAAGAAATACTTACAAATCATAGGGTTACTGTAGCGAGAAAGACACTACCATCAAATCAGGGGGCCATACCCAATGATCAAGAGAGGGAGCAAATCTAGCAACAACATCCTGAACAAGGAGAAACATCAAGACGCGTGCAACGGAAGAAGAAAGTCTTTCAACCCCGTCGTAGACCACCCCAACCAAGACCACAAGAAAATGTCCAACGAAGACCACCACCACCACAAGCTAGAGCACCACAACGAAGAAGAAGATATACGAAGGCATTTGCAGAGATAAGGCACTATCAAAAGACAACTGAGCTTCTGATACCTAGAAGACCCTTTGCAAGGGTGGTCAAACAAGAGTTACAAAGGTATTGTGCAGGGTTAAGGATCCAAGTTCTAGTTTTAGAAGCTTTACAAGAGGCAGCTGAAGCATTTTTGATATCAATGCTAGAGGATTCCAACCTGTGCGCCATCCATGCTAAGCGACTCACTATACAACCGAAGTACATACAGTTAGCTAGGAGAATTAGGGGTGATCGTAGCTAAGTTTTGTAATTGATCTCTACAGACAAGAGATTTTTTGTAAATATTGCCATTTTCAATGGAACATTAGCACTTTTCCTCTATTCCCTTTATAATCTCATTATTTAGAATGAAACATGAGCAATCATTTTACATTTCCATGTGTTTTCTTGTGATAATATCTCATATATCAGTGATTGTTTTCTTATCTTGTCATTTTGATCTAGTGATAATATCCATCTAGTGAAATTTCTTTTTCATTTAAGGTCATGTAGGGCATGTAGGGCATTGGGAGGCCAAATAAAGCCCTGCCATAGAAACGCGGGAGAAGGCCATGCAAAACGTTTGCAGGGCCTTCTCCCGCATTTCTGTGGTAGGGCTTTATTTGGCCTCCCAATGCCCTACAAGACCTTAAATGTGAGTAAGAAGGTCCAAAAGAATGAGAGTAAAGAAGGATCATGAGGAGTAAAGCTAGTTCATGAGGAGTGAATATGAACAAATTTTGACCTCCCTATACCTTTGAAACATATGAGCAGAGCATTTTGAAACTTAGAACATTTGCATTCTTGAAAATATCCATCTAGTGAAGTTTCACTCTCATGTAAGGTCACCTAGGGCATTTGCATTCTTGATAATATCCATCTAGTGAAATTTCTCTCATTTAAGGTCATGTAGGGCATTGGGAGGCTAAATAAAGCCCTACCACAAAAACGTGGGAGAAGGCCCTGCAAAACGTTTGCAGGGCCTTCTCCCGTGTTTCTGTGGCAGGGCTTTATTTGGCCTCCCAATGCCCTACAAGACCTTAAATGTGAGTAAGAAGGTCCAAAAGAATGAGAGTAAAGAAGGATCGTGAGGAGTAAAGTTAGTTCATGATTAGTGAATATGAACAAATTTTGACGTCCCTATACCTTTGAAACATATGAGCAGAGCATTTTGAAACTTAGAACATTTACATTCTTGAAAATATCCATCTAGTGAAGTTTCACTCTCATGTAAGGTCACCTAGGGCATTTGCATTCTTGATAATATCCATCTAGTGAAATTTCTCTCATTTAAGGTCTTGTAGGGCATTGGGAGGCCAAATAAAGCCCTACCACAGAAACGCGGGAGAAGGCCCTGCAAACGTTTTGCAGGGCCTTCTCCCGCGTTTCTGTGGCAGGGCTTTATTTGGCCTCCCAATGCCCTACAAGACCTTAAATGAGAGAAAGAAGGTCCAAAAGAATGAAAGTAAAGAACCTCCCAATGCCTCCCAATGCCTCCCAATGCCCTACATGACCTCAATACATCACATGCAGGTCCAAAAGAATTTTAGATAATATACTCAAAAAGAAATACTTGAGACAATTGTAAATAAAGCAAAGTGAAAATTTGATACTAATTCAATTGTTTACATCAATTGGCTTTGAGTTTCTCAATGACTCTCTTTCGACGATTCAAAGCCATGGTAGGGTGTAAGTCAAAATTGAGTTTGATATTTCATCAACATTTCTAACTCCTAGACCTAGAGATATACCTATTTGACCTAAGACCTTTCCACGGAAGTTGGAACCTAAGGTTGTAGTTACAAGGGATTTCTTAACTAAAAAGATACAATTACTCCCCTGTGTAATGGTTGATAAACAAAGCAATTTACTTAAGGCCTTTAGACACCATGTCATGAAGTGGCCCTGCGGACTGAAATCTTTATGGATAATTACAAAATGTTCTTTGGGAAGTTTTTCAATGTAGTTTGCAAGGGATGAGCCACCTCCACGAGCCACTCGATCACCTCCACTCCTTGATGCAAACTTGTCGACTTCAATCACCTCCTGCACAAAGTTTTATGATTAGTAGCTGCATATGTTTGTAAGAATGAATGACATGAATTGAAGATACTTACATCTTGAACTCTATCTTCTTCTTCTCCTCTCTCTTGAAGATGTAAGTTAATGCTGGAGTGGGACATCCCACTCTGCTCGATTACTGGTGAGGCGGGAACTTCTGATTCCAATATCCTTTCTTGTGCATTACTATATTGTTCTTCTGTGATATGTTGATGTTCACTTGTAAGTATGTCATTGCAAACCAATTTTATTGTGTCGGCCACTGAGTCACCAAATGGAAAACACTTTTTCTCCAAAAAGTCAAAGGTACTATCCAAAGGACACTCTGACAAAGCACAAAACAAACTTAGGCATTCATCCAGCCGTAGCCCAAATGCCTTCTCTACATCATGTAAAAACAAATATTCTTGTCCCTCGATAAGAACCACTGAAAAAGTTTCAATCTCCACCTCTGGAATAGTTGCTTCTGGCTCCGAAGAGGTGGATGGCTTAGGAACTTCTTTCAACTTATCATCCACACCAAGAGGATAAGTTTTCTCAATAGCTTCTCTCTCTAATAGGAGATTCAAGGGTTCTTGAGGTGGTTCCTTTTTATCCTTGACAAAACCACCTGTAAGAAGATGAGGGATCTCATGAGCAATTGGTTCTGGTTCCTCATTCACAAAGAAAATTGTGGTAGCAATGAATGAAAGATATTTTGCACCCATCTTGTGTTTCCTATTCAATCTCCTTATAAGTGGCACAGTTTCATCAAGAAGGTGCCTTGCTTCCTCTGCAATTACCTTGAACCATTTCAATCGTTTTGCAAATGCCTCATCACCTTTGTGAATGTAGGTGAGAAGGTCACATGGAACCCAGGTTCCATCATATGGTGGTATTTCGATGGAGAAACGCAATATATGAACTTGCATATATTGAAGTAGCTCCTCCAAAGCATCGGCATTCATTTGCACGGTTCCATGGAGGTCAGGAACCTTGGAGAGAAGATCATATAGGTCATGTTGACCTTTATAATCTGAATCCTCCAAAAATTCTAGAAACTTGTGTGCACTCTTAGTAGGTACAGAGGTGGAAGCCATAGCTTGCAAATGCAGGCTGCTCTAACACTCAATGTAGTTGCAAAAGTGAGAAATGAGGAGAGAGGACTCCTATTTATAACTTTTCTAGAATTTTTAAGTGATGGATCCCACTTTTTCATAGAAGTGACTTTTCCTTAAATTAAAACATAAGAGTCTTGGAAAGGAAAACTTTGACATTTGAGATCACATCAAAAAAAATAAACAATAAGAATGCTCTTTCAAGAAAAACCTTGAGAATGTACAGATACAAGTAGAATGTGGCCAAAATATCCTTGAAACAAATGTGAAAAAAATTTCATTGCAAAAATAGGTTTGTTTACAGGTTTCACAGTATCTTTACAAAAAGAGTTATGACAATGAAATTTCAGTTCCATCCATGCTCCAATCTGCAAGAACCTTGATTTTGTCTTACAATATCTTTCCAATCTGTGGAAAATTCATAAAAGAGTAAAACATTTTCAAATCATGAACAATAGTGATAGAATAATATATATATATATATATATATATATATATATATATATATATATATATATATATATATATATATATATATATATATATATATATGGAATACAACTCTTACCTTGTTCCCTCGTATTCGAAATTTGAAATCATGAAGATCATCATATCCCATGATAAGTAAGTGCTCTCTCAAGTTGGCCAAGTTCCAATGTTGATTAACTAAAACCACCTCCATATCATTGTTTGGTAACTTCACATTAATTTCAAATGAAGCTAAAGATCCCTCCGAGCTTTGCAAAGGTATCCACTCTCCTAGTTTACACATCCAACGATCATAATAAAATCTGATGTACAATGATGTGTGATGTTTTAAATAGCGAAACCCTATACCTGTGTCACCAATTCTACAATGATATCTATCCCCTTTTGACAATCCTTCTACATAACCCCAGTTTTCCCCTAACAATCCTTCTACTGTTTCGTATGTAATATCTTTACATAAGAACATTGTAGGAGTTTCTACAAAAGGAATGCCTTGAAATATGAAAACAAAGCAATGGATTGGTAGAGTCCAATGAAGACCTATTGATCTAGACACTCGTGTAAATTTCAAAGAGTTATGTATGTCCATCACCATCTTACGCTTGAAAGATGATATGGACCAAAAATCAGGTTTTGGCCACTCTAAACTAAGAAGAGAGTCAACTTTGATAATCTCCAACCTTCCATATTCACCATCTATGGAAGGAACAATGTACTTGTGAGTGTAAAAGAAGATCCTTTCACGAATAAGTTTAGTAGGAGGTACATCTGGAAACACTAATGCCCCAATGTCTGCATGTAATGCTTTGAAAGTTCCTGTAAGACTATGAAGTGGTTGCTCTTCCACTAAACTAGAAGGAAATATGACTGTAGCAATGAAAAACATATGAGATGAGTAAATTAAGACATTTAACACCATGAAGCATTGAAAAAACAGAAATACTCACAATGGATTGGATATCTAATTCTATTGGAGTTTTCTAACTTCATGGTTGAAACTGTGAAGACATGTTGTACAATAGCAACCATCCCACCATGTGTTTGCTGCTTGAAGCCTAAGAGCTTACCTTTCCAATGAAGATGCAAATTTCCACGATATCGAACACGATGAGGACCAAGTCCAATTGGCTACATGTACACCCATGCACCTTTGCAAAACTCTTGTGGTAGCCAACTTCCTTCCATTGTTTTGATGTTGTGGCACGTCATTGTGTGAACTTTGTCTTTTGGTCTCCTACGAGCTCTAAAGCTTTCCATGAGAGTAAGAGTTGTTGTCATTGTTGCAGAAGTTGGGAGAATGGTAGGAGGAGAAACAATGCTTCTGTTGTATGGTATGGAGGGAATAGAGGTGAAAAATATGACTTTTTGGGTTTTGGGTATGAATATGGGAGTTTGAAGAGGGAAAATAGAGTTTTTTGAGTTATTTTGAAAAAATTCACTTTTTTAGTTCAAAAACATGCACGGATTTTGAATTAGAAGTCAAAAATAGCACTTTTGACCCTGAAAAGTGATATGGAGGTCATTTAATGGTATTATGATGAGTTTTCCAACTTTTAAAAATTTTTGAATTTTTGCGCCAAGCCTGATTACGAGATTTCTTCTCTCTCTAGAAGACAACCCTGAACATAGAGGAATCTTGTCCCCTCTTCCCCCTTCAGCCTAGTATTTTATAGGGTATAGACTATGGCCACCACCCTTTTCTGATTGGTCCATCACTAATCACTCCTTAAGCTAAAAGGCCCATCCAGGGTTCACCTTTTTTCCTAATGGTCTTAGAAGTATCACATACTCATAGGAAATATCTATAAGCAAGAGGATCAACAAATTGTAACTTGTTGTATGGATAAAGAAGAACATGAAAAATGGTTTCAATAAGCACATGTAGGTGTCCTAGGGCAACACTATTCAAAGCAACAAACTCTACATACGTTAACACGATTAGGTGTATATTGGCCAACTATGGAAGTAGATGCCTATAAGTTGCTTAAGAATTGTTTATCATGTATTAGCAAACCTCCTAGTCGAACATGCTACTTTTATCGTGTCGCTAATACAAGATTGGAGCAGTCATTTAGTTGAATTTTTTAAAACAAAAGAAAACTCACATAGAATTTGTGAGCGATAGAGAAACCCATTTTTTGAATAAAGTGATTGAATAGCTTGTACAAGATTTTGTGGTGATTCATAAGAAATCAGTGTTATATCCCCTACAAGCGAAAAGTACAAACAAGATTTTATGTAATGTATTGATGAAGCTCGTAGATAATAAACACTCCAATTGGGACAAACAACTTCATCATGTTATTTGGGTATATTGAGTGGCCTATAAAATGGTAATCAATGCAACTCCCTTTCGAATGGGATTTAGCCAAAATGCTATGCTTCCACTAGATTTTATGATACCCATAGGCTGAGAATAGCACAAGAGAATCAATGGATGGGCCCTAGGGTGCATTTATTCCATCGAATAATAAAAAAATACTAAATATGTTTGTTTTATTTATGGTTTTCCGAATAAACACCAAAAAAAACAGAGACGGATACTTTTTCAATCGAAATTCTTTCGATCGAAACGTTTTCGATCAAAATTCTTTCGATCCAAAAATATTTTGATCAAAAGCGCTTTCAATCAAAAAGCGATTTCTAGCAAAAAATATATATATTTTTACATTCGATCGAAAATCTCATTCTGCATATGCTTCATTGATATTCTAGAGAGCTTTAATCCTTTTTATCATAGAGAGCTTCCTTCAGTGTATCATTGAGGTATTGATTTAATTTTTATTTATTGTTTATTTTATTGTTTTGTTCATTGTATCATGCATATTGTATGATTCGCATATGCGCCTCTTACATATGCCTGATTTTTATTTATATAATTTCTTTTGCATCTATACACGTTTGATTCGGGCAAGCGTTTCTTACTTGTATACATCGATGAAAAACATTTAAAAATAAACCACTACTGTGATTGTCTGACTCGCTACATCGATTCTTACTCTCACAGTAGTATAGGACACAACAATAGATCTATTGAGATTGTTTGAATCGCCACCTCGATTCCTACTCTCTCAATGGGATAGGGAGTGTGTAGGGACTATTGTGATTGCCTGATTCTTTGACTCTTACTCTCACAATAGTCACTTAGATTCCAATGAGAAAACTTAGTGTAGGTCACAAGGTGTATAGAAACTATTGTGATTGTTTGATTCTTTAACTCTTACTATCACAATAGTCACTTAGATTCCGATGAGAATACTTAGTGTAGGTAACAAGGTGTATAGAAACTATTGTGATTGTCAGATTCTTTGACGCTTACTATCACAATAGTTATATACAGTTATGTGACAAAGCTCATACATAGTATAGCCAATGTATGTGAACTATTATAAATGTCTGCTTCTTTGACTCTTACATTCTTAATAGATACATAGATTCACTTCAAGATTATAATTACACTTTCTATCTAATTATAAATCTACTTATTTAACTATGCATATGTCTATCATTTGTGCACACATACTATTTATTTATTTATCCATGCACTTACTGATAGTTTACTTTTTATTTTTGCATAGATGGCGGGTAAAATAAGTAAGCAGGAGCAAAAATTGTTAGAAGAATTTGTGTGCTCCTACATGAATCGAATAAGAGAAGATGGAATCACTATAGCCATGGATACATCTAGTTACAAAGATTTCATTGCGTAGTTATCCAAAACAACATTTATTAATATTGAAGATAAATTTGGTAGTGTGTCCGGTGGAGCACAGGTATTAGATGAGCAAATGTCAAAAGAGCTTACATGTATCTTTGGACAAATCATCAAAGTAGCAGTCATTGGTGGTGGATATCACCAGTATGCCCGGATTCATCGATAAAGTTAAATTTATCGATTTACATTATCAGACTATGAAGAGAGGAAAGGGATTAAAATCGGACACGACTGAATACCTTGTGAGAGCACAAGTAGATCCAAATACAAGAGATGCATATGTGAATATGGGAGATCAAACATTGAACAATCTTTGTTTGCTCCCATATTCCTCTATTCTTTTTGAAGATGCAGCTCTCGTGAAGGAAGGACAATAAGGAATGATTCAAAAAGTCAAAATATCCCACCCGAGATTTAGCAATGAAGTATTTGTTGCCAAGCTATTCAAATTACATGGTGATGACATACAAACACAAGATAATAAAGCCAACAATGAAGCCATAGTGTTATCTATTACACACAGTGGAATTATTAGTCCATTTAGTTTAGCTAGACACCATAACAAAAGCACGTGCCTTATTTTCAAATTTTGGAATGCTGGTACATTGGACATGTGGCTAGAAAGAATGAAGAAGGAATACCTAAACGTACCACGAAGCAGAGGTATGAAGGACACAGAAGCAGACATACCAACCGTGAAAACAAACATTTGGAAGCTGACCAATGGCTTATTACAAACATTATCATTTTTACACACTTGTAATATATCCCATAACGATCTCCATCCATGCAACATCTTGTTGCATTTTGAAGATCAACATACTTATATCGGATTATGTGATTTTGGTAGAGCGACATATTTACCAACCAAAAAATGTTTTCCGAAGCTACCTAATTTAGAAATATCAACTAGAAATGAGTGGATTCGAAAGTACTGGTGGATTGCACCCGAATGCATATCCACTATTCCTCCACCTTTTAATAAGAGTCAGGAGATATTTACAGTTTCGATGCTCCTATTACAACTCTTGAAATATATAGATTTCAATAGTTAGCCCATTGATAAGAATGGGATTTACAAGCTCAAATATGCTTTAGAATTAGCTTCTGACAAAGATGTATCAAAAAGAGTAGATGCACATGAACTGCTTAGAGTATCTCGCATCTAACTCGATATGGTTTAAAGATATCCATGACAGATGGATTAAGACCATATTGAAAATGATATGTATTCATTTGAACTATCTAGATTAAATGATATAGATTCATTTGCATTAAGTGGAGTAAATGTTATGGATTCATTTGCATTAAGTGGAGTAAATGAAGTGGTATCATTTGAGTTAAATGGATGAAATGAAATGTAATCATTTGTTTTAAGTGGAGTAAATGTTGTGGTATCATTTGAGTTAAGTGGATGAAATTAAGTGTAATCATTTATAATATGGATTAAATGATGTGGATTTGTTTGAATTATATGGAGTAAATAAAGTGGTATCATTTGAGTTATGTGGATTAAATGTTGTGGATTCATTTAACATATGTGAATTAAATATTGTGGATTCATTTGAATTATGTGGAGTAAATGAAATGGTATCATTTGAGTTATGTGGATTAAATGTTGTGGATTCATTTAACATATGTGAATTAAATATTGTTGTATCATTTAAGTTAAGTGGATGAAATGAAGTGGATTCATTTGAGTTATATGGATTAAATGTTATGAATTCTTTTGAGATAAAATTAGTGTTTTTGTTTTGCAGATTTGAAAGTAAAACATGGCAAGAATGCCAGATGTGAATGATGATCTTGATCATACTGAATCTCAAAGGATTTTATCTGAGCAGAAGAAAATCATAGGCACTCCAATTACATTCACAACTACCACTTGAAGCTGCTACTGAAAGCACTCTCATAGCTATATGTTGCAACTCCACTACTTCACCTCCATACTCTTTCCACCAAATAGGTGGTGGATGCTTTTGAATCGCTTCAATGTGCCATAGATCTTCAAAAGATCGTTCTCGACTTACATACGCTACTCTTTGGTGGAATGGATTTCGACTATATGGTCTTGAAGTAATAACTAACATGTGGTTTTGAAGTTTTCCATGACTTCTTTGTTTGATGCTTGATCATTAAGTTGAAATGTTGGATCCAAAACAAATGTTGTTCCATGCAAGTGAGTATGCATTTGCATCCATCTCTTCTCTGCTAATGATACAATCTGTGTTTTCTCTCATAATGAAAATTGATTAAAGTCTTTTTAGTTTTTGAATAGCTTCTAACATAATCCAATAAACTTTTCCAATCACAAATTTATCAGTATCAACCATTCATAAAAGTTCCACAAAAGGTTTAGTGATACCAACATTTTTTTCAAGATTACACCAAAAATTTTGTGATTGTATTAGACACTACATTTCGATGCTTCAACTCGATAAGAAGGATAATTCTCTAGCCATGTCTCCCATCTTTGATCAACAATCATTTCTACAAGAGGCGGCTTAAGTTCCAACAATCCACTGAGCACAATATAAGCAGTTGCAAATCGTGTGGCACAAAAAATCTGAAGTGCTTTATTGGGAGATTTTGATCGAAAGAGCGAATATGAAAATTGATGTTCTCTAATAAATTTGACCACATGATTTGCATCTAATAAGATTTGTTTAATGAAAGATAATCTACCTATATCTCTCAATAATAAATTTAATGTATGAGCTGCACATGGAACCCAAGTAATGCCGTCATACTTGTTTTGAACTATAATTCCAGCACTTCAAAAATTAGAGGCATTATCAGTCACTATCAAAGTCGCATTCTTCAGACCACCCACACACGATATAGCATGTTCATATACCTTTACAAGAAAAGCAAAAATTTTCTCTTTAAGAGAAGTATCAACAACTTTTAAAAACATGTTTCCTTTTGGACATATAACCATGACATTAATCAATGGTTTCTTTTGACAACTTGTCCATCCATCCAATGCTATAGTGCATCCATACATGGGTACATAATCAAGTGCATCCATACATAGTTTTAATACTTTTTTTCACTTTATCTATATACTCTGTTTGCATTTCGTTATAATCTAGCATGGTGAAACCTTTTCGTGCAATTGACATCAAAGGATCTTTGAAAATGGGATTACGAATAACATTGAAAGAAATCCCACATGCTAAGAATGCTTGAGTCCATTTAAGATGAAGCTCGAGACAATCTTGCTTTTCAAAAGCTACATGTATAGTATTTTGTGATTTTGGACAAAGCATGGTGATAGAGCATTAGATCCACCATTTCTACTACATTCACCAACTCCATTCTTTTTTGATGCAGTTGGAGAAAATGGAGTACATGTATCTTGGTTATTCTCAAAAATAGTTTGAGAGACTTGAGTAGAAATATCCTGATGATCCTCTACTGTCATCGATGCATCTACTCGTTCTTGTACACTTGGGCTACTTCAAAAGTGTTGTGAAGTACTCATGCTTTTGAATCTTTTTTATGTGATACCTTGACATTTACATTTATTTGCATAACTTGCAAAATGTACTCATATATCACTATCTGGATTAGAGCATCCTGCCACATTATTACCTGTACTAAAAAGATGCTCTTTTATTTGAGTTGCATTTCCTACATAACAATGCCCACAACATTTGCATTGTATTGTGGATATTGTTTTACCCTCTTGATGAACAATCACATATGACAATTTTTTTCCCTTTCCCATAGTTCTTGCAAATTGCTTTATGAAGACTATACCTACAAAAAAACATTATAAATCAATATCAAATAAGGTATTTTGATCAACATTGAGTCAAAAAATTATGCTAGACTTTTATTCTCAATCATACACCCATAAACAATTACACATACTATTGTGAAGTAAAAATCATTGTTGAGTTAAACAATCAGAATAGATTTTAATTCTCAATCATACACACATATACATTTACACATACATATACTTACACATACTACAATTGAGTCAAACAATCACAATATATTTTAAATTCCTTACCATATGCACATACACTTACACATACTATTGTGAATTAAGAATCAATATTGAGTTAGACAATCACAATAGATTTTTGATTCACAATTATACATTCATATGCATACACATACTCATACACATACATATCATATACTATTATGAAGTAAGAATCAATGTTGATTCAAACATAATCTACCTATATCTTTCAATAATAAATTTAATGTACCACAATAGATTTTAAATTCCTAATCATATGCACATACACTTACACATACTATTGTGAAGTAAGAATCAATGTTCTATCAGACAATCACAATAGATTCTAAATTCCTATACATATGCACAAACATTTACAGAAACTATTGTGAAGTAAGAATCAATAGAGTTAGACAATCACAATAGATTTTTCATTCATAATTATACACTCATATGCATACACATACTCATACACACACATACATATACTATTATGAAGTAAGAATCAATGTTGAGTCAAACATAATCTACCTACATCTTTCAATAATAAATTTAATGTATCACAATAGATTTTAAATTCCTAATCATATGCACATACACTTACACATATCTTGGTAAAGTAAGAATCAATGTTGTATCAGACAATCACAATAGATTTTAAATTCCTAATCATATGCACATACATTTACACCTACTATTGTGAAGTAAGAATCAATATTGAGTCAAACAATCACAATAGTTTAAATTATTTAATATTTATAGCAAAAAAATTATACCTTGTTCTCTCTATGACACTTTAAGTTTGTAAAGAACAAAGTAGCTTTTATGAAAAATGAGTAAGAATCAATCATAATAGATTTTAAATTCACATACATATACTATTGTGAAGTAAGAATCAATGTTGAGTCAAACAATCACAATAGTTTCAATTATTTAATATAGCAAAAATTTATACCTTGTTCTCTCTACGACACTTTAAGTTCATAAAGAACAAAGTAGCTTTTATGAAAAAATGAGTATAGTTCTACTCTTTTATAAAATATTATTCGATCAATTTTTTTTTATCGAAACATTTCGATCAAAAAAACTTCGATCGAAAGCATTTTTTATCGAAAACTATTGAATCCCCATGCAAAAACTATTTGGGCATGTCTGAATAAGCTGACATGTCAGCGAATAATTCGGTCAAATAATAAGAGCTTACCACAAAATTCCGTAATTATTCATGAATAAACAAATTGTCGAATAACGAATAATGCAACCTAGGATGGGCTAGGAGCTATTGTTGAGGTTAATGGATTTAAAACATCTAGGAGAGACTAGATTGAGAGTAGAAACATGCATATAGATAGCAAAGAATAGACAAAAGACTTCAATGTGTACATGAAGGACAAAGGCTTGAAAGTTAGCAATTTGATATTGGCATACACCTTGAAACAACATGCTCATAAATTGGAAAAATGCAGTTATGGACCTATGATTATGAATAAACTTTTGACTAGCACTGTAGTACAATTAGCCATATTGGAAAGAGAAGTAATGCCCAACTATATTAGTGGATGTCCCTTTACTAGGAACTAGTGAATGAAGAGATGCTTAAAAGACCAAATTTGGCTAGAATGTGTAAAGAGGAAGAGAAAAGAATTAGAGAAGAAGCCCAAGCCAAAGCTATTAACATTAATGTCCATGTGAAAGGCCAAATGAACACCGAACACTTTTGTATATGTTCCTTAATAAAACATGGAGTGGCCTGGTTTATACTGTAAGTTTGACCACATTTGTGTGACCTAAGAAATCTATGTTCGTGGTCTATGTATTGTGTATTTTCTATGTATTCTATAGCCTCGTTCTAGAGTACTGTGTGTGGTTTCTAGAGCTCCATTCGCTACTGTAAGGATATTTTTGTGGAGCTCTAGAGAAGGAGAGTCCTTTGTGCTACACCACTGACAAAATACTTCACTAGTATCAGAGCATTTAGATGTAAAAGATTTGTTCCTTTTGTGCAAGCAAAGTGAGCACCTGCCCACCCACCCAAGGCTTTCTCTAAGGCTTATGACTAAAGGCAATGACCAAGGCATAGACCTAGACATACCTTGTCATCTGAGTCACCGAAGTCACCATTGGTGTTGTTGGCTGCACGTGAGGGAGGACCTCAACAATCAAGGAAGAGGGATGTTCTCAGCACTTCCTTGGAGGTCACCCATCATAGTTTGTTCCCCCTGGAGCCCACGTTAGCGACAAGCTCTCTTGCCACTAAGCTACACCCTTATGGTGTCTGAAGAAGGGGAAAGACTAAGGTTAACATTCCATTGAACATGGTTTGGTCCCTCAAAGCTTCATTCTTTGCTTTCAAAGCCTGTTTTGGAGCATTTTTGGGATGTTTTTTGGAGTCGTTTTGGGGTATCTTCATGCATACTTCTCATTACACAGGTTCAAGAATATCACGAAGAGTTCTCTTTTGTACTTCTTTGATATGAAATATTCATCTTTGGGACTGTGTTTTCAAGCCATGCTAGTAAATCTACAGGTTTCTTGAAACATTTTCAGTTGTGGTGGGAGCAACCACCGCAAATTTATGTAGGTTTTTTTGAGCGTAAAGAATAGAGTTGATAAACAATTGCAAGTGTTGTTCGCCAGCGTTTGGGCTCTGAATTCCGCCTTTCAATGCCATTTTACTATAGATATTGAGCACATACACACTATGTATGCTTTTGTGGATATGGCTTATGTACATCCATGTGGTCATTGATATAGCGGTTACGTTTTTTTGCATAAAGCCTTTTACATTTGTTAAAGAGAGTCGTGATGAAGCTTTCTTAATTGGGAGACACCTAGATGTTAGGGTCTCTTCCATGATGCAAGTGGAAGACGCCATAGGAGATGTATGATAGTTGTTCATAGGTGCTCGATAAGCCTAGTTGGCTTCTTTTAGGTAACTGATTATATGCAGTGGAGTTAATGATTCAATATGCACGTTAACATGTTAGTAGTTGTAGTTTTATGAGATTTTGACACTATTGATATGGTCATTTTGCAGAGGATACTCTGGTAAATGTTTTCCAAAGTTTTTGGTTCTCAAATAATCTTTTTGGTTGGTCATTATAATTCTTTTCATTTTCTTGGGAAGACTATGCTGAATGTTTTCCTAGAGTCTGACACTTGGTCTTCCTTTTTTGAGCTCTAGTGGTGTCTGGAATCTTTTAGATACATTATCATTCTATTCAGTTCTATATCATTAGAGGTCTCAGATAGGTCTGATGGATCAGGGTCTATTGCGAGTGTTCCAAGGAGGAGCTATAACTTGTAGGACAAAGACCATTTTGAGATCCAAAAATTTGATGGCAGGAACTTTATTGTATGGAAGAATCAGATTAAAGATATGCTTATTCAGAGGAGGCAATGGAAGTCAATAAATGGAATCTTAAAGAAGCTTGTTGACATGGATGAAGATAATTGGGATGAGTTGGATGAAACGGCCAAGAATACCATTAGATTGCACCCGGAAAATAATGTTTATTTTACAGTATTAGACTCTAAAAGTGCAGAGGAACTTTGGAAGAAGTTATGCAATATATACGAAAAAGAAATGACATCAAATAAAGTGTATCTAATGAGAACGTTATATGAACTTTGCATGAAGGACACAGATAGTGTTGTTGCTCATCTAAATGAGCAACATGATTACAGGCTCAAAAAATGGACATGGATAATGCAATGAAAGTCGTCTCATTGTTATGCACCTTGCCATCATCATGGGATACATTTTGCACTACTATTAGCAATAGTGCACCTAGGGTAAACTGGTCTATGATGACATATGTGGAGCACTCTTGACCGAGGAGATTCATAGAAAATCTATGGTTGGCACTCAAAGTGAAGATGCATATAATGTTTGTGATTCTTACCAAGAAAAGAATCAGCAACATGGTAGGTGCAAGAACAAGGAAAAGAATGGTCAATAAAATAATGGTAGAAGTAAATCAAGGAAAACGGATATTGAATGCCATTATTTTCATAAGAAAGGACACATGAAGAAAGAGAGATGAATGTGTAGGTCGGCACTCTCTTGAAAAGTTTTTATTCCTGCAATGTTTGCAATACATTAAAGAATGCTAAAGGTAAAGGTAAAAACGTTGATGGGCATGTTAAATAGCTACCTGCACCATCTACTTCGACTATGAAGATTGAAGAAATCAATGCTATTTTTTATGATGTTGAGGTGCTTACACTAGATAGTACTATGTCTATTAAGGTTCTTATGGCTAGTTCTCTTTCCCAGACATGGCTGCTAGATTTTGGTGCTTCTTTCCATGTGACACCACATAGAGAGTGGTTCTCTACTTATGCAACAAAATCTCTTGGTACTGTGAGACTTTCTCATTCTTATCAGTGTGACATTGTCGAGATTAGAGATGTGATTGTGAAGTTCATTGATGGTTCAAAATTTACTATGCATAATGTACACCATGTACCTTAGTTATCACACAGTTTGAGGTCAGATGATCAACTTGATGACCTTGGTTACAAGGTGGTCTTCTATGCTCAGTCCTTTTTCATATCCAAGGGAAATATGGTTATTGCAAAAGGAAGAAAAGTTGGCTCACTTCATCCTTTATTTGTATCACAAAAAGAATGCTTGTTAGTTGTTACTAAATAGCCTATGGCTTGTATTTGGCATGGCCGTTTGGGCCATATATCACGTAATGTAATGGAAACTCTTTCTCGTTCTGGCTACTTACCTGTGTTATCTTTCTCTCATTTTGATTTTGTGAGCACTATCAATATGGAAAGCAAACTAGGAATGTGCACAAGATGCACATTTACTCTTCAATTTAGCCCACAAGGTCATTAGGTGGTTCTCTTTACTTTGTCACTTTCATAGATGATGTTATTAGAAAAGTCTAGGTATATCCTATCAAAGCAAAGGATGAGGTATTCCCTACTTTCAGAAAATGGTTTGCTTGAATTGAGAATAAAAAAGGAACTAAGCTTAAGGCTTTATGTTCAGATAATGGGGATGAGTATACCTCACATGAATTCATCCTTCTCTGTCACTCTAGAGGAATTCATAGAGAGTTTACAACTCCTTATACCCTAGTACAAAATGGTGTAGCTAAAAGGATGAATATAACTATTGAGAATAAAGTAGTTTCTATGTTGCATCATGCATTCACAAGGCTTTTGGGCAGAAGTAGTGTTAGCTGCAATTCATGTGATTAACCTTTCACCTAATACTACCAAAGGTTTGAAAGTGGCACAAGAGTTATGGATAGGGAAGCCACCATATTATGATCATCTTTGAGTTTTTGGGTGTGAAGCATATGTTCATATACCCAAGAATCTTAGACAAAAGCTGGACCATAAGTCAAAGAAATGCATTTTTCTTGGATATGGTCAAGAAGGCCAATTTGGATATTGCTTATGGGATCGTGAAACATAGTCAATGATCAAAAGTAGTGATGCCATTTTCAATGAGTCTAATATGCATAAACAACCCATTAAGGAGGTTGAAGTGAGAAGAGTGGTGTTTGAGGATACTAGTCCTCTAGTTAGCATGCATAAAAATGTTGCATATATGGATGTTCAAGAGAATGTGTGATCAGATGAGTCTGCACTTGTTCTTGTTCAGCAACAATTGAGATGCTCGACATGTATCCCACATCCGCTTGATAGATATGTTCTAGGTTTGGATTTTCTTATGCTAATAGATGTTGGTGAGCCTTCTTGCTACAAAGAGGCTTTAGACAGAGGATCATGTCAAGTGGAAGCATGCCCCAAATGAAATTCATGACCAAAATTCCTTATTAGATTGTTGTTGGTAGTCTCATGTATGCTATGGTAGCTACAAGACCAGACATTGCATTCGTAGTGGGAGTTTTGAGAAAGTATATGTCAAATCCTAGCAAGAAGCATTGGGAACTTGTCAAGATGATTTTGAGATATCTGAGTGGCACTAAGGACAAGTGTCTATGCTTGGGTAGAGGGAAAGCATCCATTATTGGTTACAAAGATTCTGATTATGTTGGTTGTGTATACAATCGTAAGTCTACATTAGAGTACATTTTTTATTTTGCTAGAGGTGCTATCTCTTGGATATCTCATCTTCAAGAATGTATAGATGTTTCTACTACAGAAACATAGTATGTTGCAACAAGGGAGGCATGTAAGGAATCATTGTGGCATTCTTGTCTTGCTTGTGATATGGGTCTACCTCAACATGTACCTCATTTACTTAGTGATAGTAAAAGTGACATTGCATTGGTGAAGAATCCGGTCTATCATGCAAAGACCAAGCACATTGAGGTGAGGTATCACTTCATTAGACACTACTTAGCCACTAAACACTTATTCTTGAGAAGTTTCATACTCGAGATAATGTTGCAAATGCTTTGACTAAAGCTCTACCACAGGATAGCTTTCGACACTATTGTCACTTGCTGGGGGTTACTTGATTCATGACCTTACATTGTTATTTGTATACTGTGTAACATGCCCATCATGTGGGAGGTATAGTTTGTATACTTACACTCAGGTATTCTTTATCATTCTTTATTTTTTTTCCTAGAGTCACTTTGGCCATATTGGCCTTTAGTGGGAGATTATTACGATTAGTGTCCATGTGAAAGGCTGAATGGCCACTGGACACTTTTGTATATGTTCCTTAATAAAACATGTAGTGGCTTTGTAAGCCATATACTGTAAGTTTGACCACATTTTTATGACTGAAGAAATATGTGTTCATGATCTATGTATTGTGTGTTTTTTGTGTAATTTGCAGCCTTGTTGTAGAGTACTCTGTGTGGTCTGGAGCTCAATTTTCTACCAAGAAGATATCTTTGTGGAGCTCTCAAGAAGGAGAGTCGTTAGTGGTGCATCACCAACAAAATACTTCAAAAGTTCTAGAATGCATTAAATGCATGAATATGAGATGACAAGGCTTAGGTCATCATATGAATTCCAATGTTGTAAAGCTCGACCTCATAATTGTCGATTCCCAGTCTGATGCCCCTAGATATCACATGGAAATGTGTAGAAGTAGAAAAAATACATCTCCGAGCATAGTGGATAGAAGACCATTCATTTCAATAGAGCTAATATAGGGCACTACAATCAAGATGATCGGAGCCCTCATTGATTAAGGTATTGCCACTAGTGCCATTAGCTATTCATGTTGTCAAGATATGAAAATACAAGTGAATCGGATTGAGAACTATCTCATAGGATTAGGAGGTGTGGAAACCCTTGCGTTGGCGAGATGGAAGCTGTTATTCTCATAGAGAATGTCCCCTTGATAGTAAAGTTATTAGTTTTCCATGATGAAGATCTTACAGAACCTTTGATATTGGGCCAACATTGGATATATGATAATACTGTTGATTTGAACCTTCGAAGAATTCTTCTTTAGGTTTGGGTTAATAAAGAACATCTAATAGTAGAGTTGCAAACTCTTGAGACCTTTAGCTTTGAATCAATAGTAGATTTGGAAACTTGGGTGTTATAGTTCTCTATCCACCATAAAGTTGGGGTCTCTTGAATTTTCTAGAGCTCAATCTATAGTAGAGTTGAAGACTCTCGGGCCTTCTAGTTCTCACACTACCGTAAACCTCGAGAATCCTAGGTTCTCTATTCTGAGTACACTCATTGTGCATGTACAACTATGTAATTCCTCCATTCCTGATGCATAAATCATGCAAGTGATGGAGCCCCCTTGATATTCAAAGAAAATTCTATTACAAATAACTCAACTGTAGTGGCATAAGAAACAACAATAGAAGGATCTCAAAACGCAATGATTGCCTCTCCTATTATCAACCAATGCATAAAACAACCTAGTCCAAGTATGAGGCAGGTGTGGGCGAAAATGGGTGAGCAACTAACTGTAACACCTAATCCAAGGTCAACACAGAAGAATTAGAAGCTGACTCCAAGAGAGAAACCGAAGGAAAAGGAAGGAAATCAACAAAAATCAATTCAAACAATTTGGATACCTAGGTCGTGAATGATGGCATGCCCTAATAGCTCACACATTTGGGTGTCTAAGACTTGTTTGCAATCCTAGATTCTCCTCCCTATATCATCTACATTAGAGACTTTAACTCTTCTCGCATTTACACTCTACCTAGAAGGCAAGCCATTGTAAACAACAAGCCTAATAAACAAGCTCCTAGGATGATTTGAAAATGGGTGCTTAAATAGCCCTAGGATCAACCACCTCCATCCCCTCTTGGCATAAAGCAATCCAAATATCCAAGTACCACTCAAGTAATGAAAGATGCGCTTGACCGCCCACCAATGCTTGACATCTCGATAATGCATAGAACTACTCATCTGAGAGAAAAAAAAATAAATATAAAGACGAGTTTTACGCATAAGTAAATCAAGCATCCATTAGTCAAGTGAAAGAGAACAACATCAAATGCATCTCCAACATCAATATAAATACTCAATCATGAACCTACTTCCATGGGATTGGCAATAGGTTTTCAATCTTCAAGGCCAAAATGCTATAATGTGTTTTGTTTGAAACAAATATATTTCCCCATCAACTTGCATAAGCTAAATGTCCAAATAATTATAGAAATGCCTCAAACCTAAAATTTCAAAAGAGGTAAGAAAATCAACCTTAAATTTGGTAATATGCTTCTCATTAGGACCAATGAGCAACATATTATCAATGTATACAACAATGATCATAAGTAAATCATCTGCATGTTTAGGATATAAAGTGATCTCAAATGGACTATTCTCAAAACCATGTGCTAACAAGTAGGCATATATCTTCTCATATCAAGCATGTGTTGCTTGCTTCAAACCACATAATGCCTTTTTTAAACCGCTTCGTTTTCATGCCCATTTTGCATGAAACCATGGTGTTAAAATACATATACTTCTTCATGTAAGTCACCATTCAGAAATGCAGTTTTAATGTCCAACTTATGTACACTGCAACCATGAGTAAAGTGCAAAAATTCATGTGCGGTGGTCATTTAGCATGTTGGAGCAAATGTCTCATCAAAATCAATGCCTCTCTCTTGAGAATAACCTTTGGCAACAAGTTTGGCCTTATACATATTGGTTTTTCCATGAGACTTATGTTTGATCTTGTATACCCATTTAGTGCCAATGGGCTTTTTGCCTAGAGGAAACTAACATAAAGACCAAGTACCATTCTTCATGACAACATCATATTCTAATTGCATAAAAACCATTCAATTTTCTTCATTATGTGATTCATCAAAAGAAACATCCTCATTCTCATCACAAATACTAGAGATAGCCATTGCCTAAGAATTTGATGCAAAGGAAGCACTATGAGAGCCTAAACAAGAACAATATGACAAGTTTGCATCTAATTTACTATCTCACAAAGTCTACACCAGCCATTTAGGCATATTCTTTGCCTCTTCTATGCGAGCCCTCTCACCAACAAGTGCACCGAGTGAATTTGCATCCAAAATGGAATGATCTACATCATCATTTTGAACTTATAAAGGCTAATAAATTGCCTCATTTGGACCAGAGGTTGAATATCCACTTATAAAAAGAGGCAACAAAGTGTCATACACATCCTTCGAACTAAATCATGTCTCCTCGTTACATGAAAGTAAGGGATGAATCACATCTTCCACAAAAACAACATCACGAATAATCTAAATGTGTTTATTCTATGGATGATATAGACGATATCCTTTGCTTCCATAATTATACCCAACAAAAATACGTTTCACTTTTTTATCATCTGATTTTCTTCATTTTTGTTCAAGCACTAATGCATATACCAAACAACCAAAGACATGCAGATGAGCAACAAATGTCTTTCAACCATGCCAAGCCTCATATGGAGTGATCGATTGCATGCTTTGGTGGGGTTGTTAAGTACATATGTTGCACACATAATAACATCAAGCCAAAAACTATGTGGTAAAGAGTAATGTTTGACCATAAAATTACCATTTCCATGAGAGACATGTTATTTCTTTCAACAAATCCATTTTGTTGAGGTGTACATGGTATTTTAGACTGATGTTTTAACCCATGCTCACCCAAAAATGCATTAAAATAAGAAGACATGTATTCCTCCCTTGATCAAATTGAAGGGTGGTCAATTTACATGATGATATAACCAAGAACTATTTGAATCACATAAACACTTCAGACTTTGCTTTCAATGGATACACTCATGCATGCTTGGAAAATTCATCACAAAAAGTAAAGAAGTCTAGGTAGTTCCCAAATGAATGTACTTATATAAGCTCATAGAAATCACTATGATCAAGCTACATTTTATGAGCAACTTTAACAAAACCTGTAAGAGAAGGCTCAAATGAAGTAAAGAAACAATGTTGCAAGGTAATATGTTTGGTTGCCCACTATCAAAGTACTAAGCATTTGAGTCTACTGCAAACATACACTACTCATGAGAAGCTAGGTCATAGCTCCAAAAAATAGTAAATGACCATTCTTTATTCTAAACAAGATTAGAAGACTTTATTTTAGGTGTAGAGGCCACTGCAACAACAATTCCAAAATCTTTGTTCTTTGCCTAATTTGTAGACACTTTAAGACAAATCTTCATGACATGATGATTTGCCTTGTTAAGAAGAGTCCAACAAGTGAACTATCTCGAGATTCCATCAGTGGAAATTAATGGGTCCTTGAAAATTTTGATTTTTATCAAAAAATTATCCATAGAATCTTCTTTCATTCATATGCTCACTCTCCAACTCTTTCGGAGGTAAGCAACATGAATGTCATTTCTAGTTTAGTGTAATTTTGTAAGAGTTTCACAAGCATCTTTTGCTATCATGCAGGAGTCAATATGAGGGATAATGGCATGTTTGATAGACAAGGTTATCAATGCATGTGCTTGTGCATATCTACCATTCCAATGAAGTTTCTCTACAAGAGGTGCAAGAGAAGTCACAACACGACTGGGAAATTGAAAACCATCATCTTAAGCACCATCTATATCACCTTCAATAACTATATTTGTAGGTGTAGTAGGATGTTTTTCCATACCTACATAATATTCCATAACCCTTTTGCTACCAATACATGATGCATCATATATGCCCACAATGGGTAATTAGAACCATCCAACTTATCCTCAACAACAAATATAAAGAATACATCATTGCTTTCAGCCATGGCTAGTGACTAAATACCTTCATGTAGGAAATTGATTGTATCTCAAAAAGTTGAATAAAAACACCCTTTAGAGCTCTGTTAAACTTGCTCTGTTAAACTTGTAGCAGACTTTGAGGCACTTGTACTAGCAAATGGTAACCTATATATATGTTTGTCACAAAAGGAAAAAATTGCATGCATAGTGACTATGATAGTGCATTCAATGGTCAAAATAGCTCAAATCACCCTGAGTATGCTCATCAACTTACATGTGATTTTGAGACTATGATCGACGGGGTGTTGATGTTGCCCTAGATGAAGTAGCGACCTGCTATAATACCAATTGTTGGAGTTTGAGGTTTGTGGAAGAACATAAAAAGCACAAGGAAGAAGAAGAAGAATCTTGGGGCACAACACAATACAAAATGTATTACCACATGAATGTACAAAGATAAGTGATCGGTTTGGTTTATAGGTGTATATAAAACTAGATAAAAAAACCTTCTAAAGAGAGAAAAAGGTATCTCGGAGGTCTTAACTATGTTCACACACATCACTACCAAAATATATCAACACTTTCTTTATTCTGCATGCAGCTTAATGCATTGTCAATATGAATGATGGAAAGTTGAAGTCATGTTTTTTTATAAAAAACTTCTATCATCGATTTAGCAACACTTAAGCATCACTAGAAGTTTCCTAAATTCTCTTTAAAGGTTCGTTGCTAACCCCCCATCTCCTTATAGTGAATGGTTGCAACATCCAAAAATGGAGATCCTACGGTCTAACATTTCCTCTAAAGGCATACGTCACAATCTTCTCTCTATTAGAGATGGAAAGCTGATTCCCTTGGAGATCTATCTTGTTAGGCTTTGTGCTTGTGCGCGAAAAGAAATTCATGTTAATTTCAAAAGGACGAAAACAAAAGAGAAGCAGCTAAAACAGCAAGTGCTAAATTTAATCGAAACAAAAATGCTTTTTTCTTCAAAGAAAAACTTCAGCATCCAAATCTTGGGGGGCTGGCTTCACATTGGAGTGGTCAAATTCCACTAGGAACTTTTAAAATTTACACAAATCTTGGGCCGGCTTCACATTGGAGTGGTGGACAAGCTCTGAAAATATCATAATTCCACTAGGAACTTTTAAAAATTACATTAATTTGCTGCCCTCTATTTATTCACACTTAACAGGTGGAATTGTGCTGCCCTTTGTTTATTCACACTTAACAGGTGGAACAACAACGCATTTGTAGAGATTCTAAGCAATTGGTGGAACAAAATTGGTATGTTATACCCACATGGTAGTAGAAAAATCATAGAAAATGGTATTTTATATGTCATAAAATACTACATAATCACATGGGACTGTTTTCACATAGAGAGAGAGCTTGGTAGTAATACTGTAATCCATGTTTTTCTATTACATATTAAATTTATGGTGCTGCTGGAGCTGACGATGGTGTTGATGCTATTGATCATCATGATGGGGAGGTTGAGGACGAAGAAGAGTCCTGTACGACTATGCTGGGAAAGAGAAAGATCGCTCAGGGCATGAGCTGATGGAGGGAAGGAGATGGTGGCGATCTTAGTGTTGGCAATCTGTCTTAAAAGGTGGTGCTATTGAGATGATGATGACGACCATGGCGATGAGGTGAAGAACGACGAGGAGTCCTTTACGACTATGGCTGTGAAAGACGAAGATTGCTGACCACGAGTCGAGATATCCTCTACGGCTATGGTTGTGAAAGAAGAAGATCGCTCAGAGCATGCACAGAGAGAGAGAGAGGGGCAAGGAGCGAACGGTGAGGGGATGGCGTGTTGGCAATGAGCTGACGGAGCAGCGGAGACGGTGGCGATTTAGGTGCTGGCCATGAGCTGACGGAGGGAAGGAGATGGCGGCCGGCGCCGCGGGGAGGGCCAAGGCAGCTGCTGGACTCGATTCCCACTTTGGTCATACAAAATGACCCCCGAGAAGGAGGGCGGCTCGCAGCGCTCCCCAAGCAGTATGCACCGCCTCCACACTGCCTCTTCATGCTCTTTCACCACCTCGCCGTCATCGCCAACTACGCCAACCCTGCGCAACCCCTTCTCCTCGCAAACTGCTATGTCGCATTCATTGCGCTGCTTCTCAATCAGCTTCTTCCTACTTTTGTCTTGTCTCTCCTTGCCGCCTACTTTGCCACTGCTTCCGCGATGCCTATGTCGTTGTTCCGCTTCCCACTCGCTCTCCTCCTTGCTCTGCAACGGGTAGCAGCGATGTGCGCACATACCCAAGAAACTCTTGCTTCTTCTCTCCTTGCCGCCTACTTTGCCACTGCTTCCGCAATGCCTCTGTCGCTGTTCCGCTTCCCAGTCGCTCTCCTCCTTGCTCTGCACTGGGATTCGGCAATGTGCGCACGTACCCAAGAAAGCTGTCGCCACAGCGGCTACGCTCGTTGCCATCATAGCCATGCAATCGCTTGTGCAGTCGAAATATGAGAGGAAGGGAACGGTGCCCGTCGCCAAATGCGAACGAGGGCGCTCCTCTGGCCATGAAAGCAGCTCTCTGTACTCAACGCCCGAGAGAGAGAGAGAGAGAGAGAGAGAGAGAGAGAGAGAGAGAGAAAGAGAGAGAGATCATGGGTTGGTGGATGCGTGGCGAAAGGTATGCACTCCTTTTTCTGTGCACTGATCAGCAAGGCCAAAGAATTAGTTTAAAAATTGAATTTCAACCTCCCATGCACTCATGCGTTTTTCACTTCACTCGGGAGGACACTTTCTCTGAATTTGACGAGGTCGAGCTTCCATGATCAATCTCATGACTGACTTTTGCATCCCTAGTCAAGAAATGTGATGTCATATGCAAAATCAGCACAACAATATTTCTCAAGTCCCATATGTATAGTGAAAAAAATATGATGCCATATCCGGTGAAGAAATGTGATGCCATATGCAAAATTGGCACAACAATATTTTCTAAGTGTTGTTTCGCATATGGCGGCGGCACTATGCATACATCTGAAGAGATGGATTTGTAGTTGATGAAGATGAAGTGGTGTTGCAAAAACTTTGCACTACACCAGCCAAATAGACTCCAAAGATATGTGGTGGGCCTCTTTAGCTTGCCAAAGGATGTATTAGACACCCCATGTACCTTGGAAGATCACTCTCAAAAAGTAGAATCAAAACAGATGAGTTGGAGTAGATTCAAGAGCCAAAAAACTTGCCATTTATGTTCATACACCTGTCCAAAGTTTTGAACAATTCTCTAGCTTACCTCTCTCAGAACAGAACGAGCCCAGATGGAACACAAAAGATCAACAGTTGTGCACACTTTTCTCTGAAATCAAACGACCACAGAATCTTGCAACAGAATTTGTGTGCTTCATTGTACCACCTTGTGTGAATTCAAGATGCGAAGGAAAGGCAAAAGAGTGTCCCGTTATAGTCCTTAAAATCTCACTATAGTTCTTCCTAGTATAGTATACCATGCAATATAGGCAAGCCTATGGGGATCTTCCACACTTTATTAGGTCCAACCCCCTTAAAGAACATTTCTATTGTAGTGTATTTGTAACACTCACCCAAGGGTAGGGGATGTGCTAGATTATGCCTATGTTTTAGGTGTGTTAAGAAAATAAGGTTGGGGATGCCATATGAATATAGGCAATGAAAAAGTTAATACCAAAGTACACATAGTTCACACACTTACCCACGAAGAAGTACCATGGTAGCCAGTCTTCAACTCTCATCCCAATAAGTGAAAGAAGCTACACAAAAGCATATAAAGAAGTAACCTATGGTTGGAAGTTCAAGAACATTGAAATCACCAAATATGCATGTAAACACCTCTCTCTCTCTCTCTCTCTCTCTCTCTCTCTCTCTCTCTCTCTCTCTCTCTCTCCCTCCCTCTACCTCTACGGATAGACTCGGCCATTTTTCATTTGAACAAGGTCAATTTAAGTAGAGGAACTAGTGAAAAAGTTGAAATATCTGATAAATACGTTAAGTGTAACCTAACCTCCAAGTAAGTTTCCTTGCTACCTCATCTCCTTGCCCTAAGGTCTCCATTTCTTTTCTCTCTTGCGCACACTCCCATCCCCTCTCTTTTTCTCTCTCTTCTTGACATGCTCTCTCTTTGATTTTGCCTCTCCTTGTCGCACATACTCCTTCAGGCATATGCCCACATGGATCACACACTCATACACATACATATACATCCTAGACAAACATATACACATACATACACATATATGCACACACATATAGTACAATATTTTTTCTAATTGTGATTTTATAATTTAATTACGTTTTGAAAATCAGTAAAAATGATATGAATATGGAGGACAAGGGAAAAGATTTAGTCTTTCTCATCCGTAGCTTAAACACAGATACATAGCAAAACATGTTATGTATGAAATGCTAAGGGAGAATATTTATTAGAAATAGTAAGGGAACTTATGGATAAAGGGTGGGTTGGAAATAATAAGGAGTAGGTTAACATTACTCGGGACTTTTAGTCGAGGTGTATGCCTAATATTATGTGCAAATGGCCATGGTTCTTTTGTTGGAGTTTGCGGTTTGTGCAAGCACATGAATAGCACAAGGAAGAAGAAGCAGGGAGAACAACACAATACTAAATGTAATACCAAAAGAATGTACCAAGATAAGTGTCCCCTCAGGGTTACAAGTGTAAGAAAGTAGTTATGCAAGAGAACACAAGATCAATAGCATAGAAGATAACATATATTGAAGAATTTCAGAAGATTACTACTAATAGCAAGTACCAACATGATGGCATTTTCCGCCCATGCATTCTCAAGGTAGAGCTTAAATAGTGATCTAGAAAACTCTATATACAAACTTATAAGGTAGAGGTATGCTGGCTCAATTTGATGTTTGGGGTAGGGTAGAAGTCATGTATATAGATGCTCATGGAGACGTTTGGCCTTCCACAAATGGCTACACATGAGTAGTAGAATGTGAGTAGCCACCACCCACATAATCCCTATACATGGCTTAGGTTGGCTCCATTGGTCTAACAAATATGAATGATTTTTGAATCTCATAGGGAATACTCCATGGAATATCCTTTTACTATCGTGTTAGGGGCACTAAGCTTGGAACGCCACCAAGCGGACTTTGGGCCCCCTACGACCCCCTAGTTGTGGTTGCTCATTGCTATCTCAGACCCCACGATTGGGGAGTAGCTCCCTTTCCTTACAATCTCTTAAATGGTGCAATTTGACCTTCATCCATCATGCAAGTTGGGATTCCCATCGATTGGCAATGCATGATTGGCTTCTCATAATGGGGCATCTTACATAATGTGCATTAGTAAACATACAATCATGAGCACTAGACATTGCTCATATTCCAATGTTCCTCCTCAATGTTTTCCAAATGCAAAATCAAATTGGCATGGGTTCTATGCCCATCCATTTAAAATTTTTGTTGAAGTGCTCGTTTCCAAGTGCTTTAGTGAATATATTAGCACAATATGTCTCTATTGGACAATAATCCAACTCAAAAATGTCATCTTCTATTAGCTCATGAACATAATGGTATTGTACTTCTATATGCTTGTTGTGATCATGAAACATTTAACTATAGTTGCAATTTATGATGGAAAGCCTAGATCTATAAGAATTCTCCTTAACTAGATTGCCTTACAAGAGCCAAAGCAAGTTGCTTTGTACTTTCCTTTAGTAGAGGAGAGTGCAAGAGTTGGTTGTTCCCTACTTACCCAAGAAAATATCCTTGAACCAAGTGAGAAATAATATCCAAAAACTGATTTTCTAGAATCACAATTTGTACCCCAATCTGAATCACAATACCCTTGAATCATATCACATGTTTTATAAAGTATACCAAAATCCAAGATTCTTGCAATGGACCTTAGAACTTTCATGCCTGCATTCCAATGGATCTCTTTTGGCTTGTTAGAGAACCTGCTCAATACTCCAACAACATAGCACATATCTAGTTTGATGTTGTGCAAAAAGATAAGGTTCTCCACAAGCTCTTTGTAATTATTAGCATCTACTTTTCGTGTATCATCCTCTATTGAAAGTTTGAGATTCACCTCCATAGGTGTGCTAGTGACTTTGCAATCCAAAATCCCAAAAGCTTTAAGGATTTTCCTAGAATAATTTTGTTGTGACATGAAAATGTCATAATCCTCTTGCCATAATAAAATGCCTAGGCAATAATGGAGAAGCCCGAGGTCTGTCATCTCAAACTCATTGATTGAGCTACCATGAGTATGTTTGATGGAATTTTCATGATCTCTTGTAATTATCAAATCATCTACATACAAGATGGCAATCACTAGCTGGTTATCTTTTCTCATAACATACAAATTTTGCATAAGAAGTACTTTGAAAGCCTACGTTTTAGAAAAAACTATCAATTTGTTGTACCAAGATCTTGAAGCTTGTGTAAGAACGTATAATGCCTTCTTACGTCTACAAACCTCATGTTGTGAATGAGGTACCTCAAAAATGGGTGGTTAAGATACATATAGCTCCTCCTTGAAAGATCCATTTAGGCCTGGCAGTTCACTTGTACAGACTCTTCTAAATGGTCTTCCATATTCATATCAGACTTTTGCTTCTACTCTTCCATTGATGATGAAAGGCAATCCAAATGCCTTAAGATTCAAGGAGTTAATCTCTATTCCATTTCAAGAAGATCAGTCTAGGCAAAACAAGTCGATTATGCGTGTTGTAGATCAAGCTTTCCTGGCTAGTTAGGGCAAAGGTAAATGCAGCTCTTTTAATAGTATGCAAAAATCTAGTAATTCTGCACAATCAAACAAGGATGATAGAGATAAGAAAAAAACAGAAAAGCATAATTTTTTTGCAAATACTAACAAGCAAATGATCATGTCATAAAGAGTTGTCCAAAACTAGTTGTAAAATAGGCAAAGAAGAAAGAGGCTAGAATGGTTGTTGTAGAGGCCTCTACACCGAAAACAAAGAACGCTAATCTTGTGCAAAATGAAGAATGGGTGTTTACTATTGTTTGTTATTTTGACCCATCTTCTCATGAGTAGTGTATGTCTACAATAGACTCAAATATTTGGTACTTTGATAGTCGGGCAACCAAACATATTACCTTGTAGCATAGTTTCTTCACTTCACTTGAGCCTGCCCCTACAAGGAATACTATCACATGCACCACCAACTCCTCTTATCCTATCATGGGAGTTGGTAAGATCATTATAACTATTGCTGATGATAGTTCTTTTACATTGCCAGATGCTTTATTTGTGTTAGGGATCAAGAAGGATCTGTTATCAGTTTCAATTTTAGCCAAGATTGCCTTGGTTATGAAATTTGTTGGTCATAGATGTACAATTCATGATCTGTAACATTGAAATTTCATTACTGATTTTGGCATTTCATATCGTGCATTGTAGAAGCTCATAGACTATGAAAAATTTATGAATGATCCAACATGTGCACTACATGATTCTTAGGCTTTGCCAGATGCAAAGCTTTGGCATGCACGCTTTGGTCATTTGAATTTTGCTAGTTTGTTATGCTTGCAAAAATTTGAAATGGTATCCTCTCTACCAAAACTTGAGGCACCTAGTAAACATGTCTTTGAGGGTTGTATTTTGGGAAAAATGCATTGTTCCTCATTCCCAATAGATGGTTCAGTTCGAGCTACTCAAAAATTGTAGCTTGTTACAGTGATGTTTGTGGTCCTATATAGACAACCCTCTTTTGGAAACTATCTTTACTTCATGACTTTCATTGATGATATTTCCAAGCCTGCATTGGTATATCCATTGAAACCAAAGTCCAAAGTGTTTATGTGCTTCAAACAGTTTTTGGTTTTGGATGAAAATCTCTCATCATGTAAATAGGCACCCTCCATTTTGATCGACAAGGGGAATATATGTCTTTTGATTTTAATGAATTTCTAGCTGAAGGATAAAACATTAGTGTACAATGCCATATACAACTCAACGGAATGGAGTTGCTGAACGGAAGAACACATCACTCATGGAGATGGCAAGGTGTATGGTCAAGAGTTAGGCTTTACCACATAGTTTCTGGCTTGAGACTGTTATGTGTGCAGCATATGTACTTAATAGGTGTCCCACTAAAGCATTGCACTCTATCACTCCATATGAGGCTTGGCATGGTCCCAAGCCATCTGTTGCTCACCTACATGTTTTTGGCTATCCGGCATATGCATTAGTGCCTGAACAATAACACAGGAAATTGGATGATAAAGCAATGAAATGTATTTTTGTTGGATATAGTTCTCAAAGCAAAGGCTTTCGTTTATATCATCCACAGACTAAACGCACATTTGGTTAGCTGTGATGTTGTTTTTAAGGAAGATACTATTCAACCACTACTTTCATGTACTAAGGAGACATTTGTTAGCTCCAAAGACATGTATGATACTTTGCTATCTCTTTTAACACGAGGATAGTATATTGCTGGTCCTAATGAGGTAACTTCTCATCCTTTATAGGTTTCATGTTGTTGATATATTTACGTAGTGATGTGTGTGAACACACTAGGACCGTCGAGGCACTTTTTTCCCTCTTTAGGAGGTTTTTTTCCCCCGGCTTGTATATATGCCTATTGCCCTAATGGGCTACTTATCTTTGTACATTCTCTAGTAATACATTCAGTATTGTGTGTTGTGCTCCAAGCTTCTTCTTCTTCCTTGTGTTGTTTGCATGCTTCCGCAGACGTCTAACTCCAACAATTAGTATCAGAGCAGGTCGTCGCTTCATCTAGGGCGCCATCGACTCTCCTCCGTTTGCAGTCTCAAAATCGTACGAATTTTGATGAGCATACTCAGGGTGTTTCAAGATCAAAACATCTTCGTTTTGTGGTGCCGAAATCGCGATCTGAGCTCGTTTCGGCCTTTGAACGCACTATCGCAGTGCTTGTGCAGGCTATTTCATCTTTTTGTGCCAAAGGTATATACCTGTTTTTGTTCGCCAGTATAAGCGTCTCGAAGCCTGCTACAGGTTTAGCAGAACTCGTCTGGGCAGTTCCGTTCAACTTTTTGAGATAGAGTCAATTTTCTGCATCAAGGTATTTTAGTCACCGGCCATGGCTGAAAGCAGTGATGTATTCCGTATGTTGGCTGTTGAGGATAAGTTGGATGGTACCAACTACCCATTATGGGCTTATATGATGCGACATGTATTGGTTGCAAAAGAATTGTGGAACATTGTGCAGGGTGTTGAAAGACGTCATGTTACAGGTGCTGCAGCTGATGAAGATGGTGTCAAAGATGATATTGTGCAGATTCATGTTCGTGCTATTGTTTCTGCTGCAACTACTGCAGAGCAGATTCGTTAGGATGGCAGAGATGCCCAGGCACATGCATTGATAGCTTTGTCTCTCAAACATGCCATTATTCCTCATATTCGCTCTTGCAGAATAGCTAAGGATGTTTGGGATACACTTACCACATTGTACCAAGCTAAGAATGAGGCTCGTGTTGCTTACCTCCGAAAACAGTTGGAGAGTGAGCACATGAATGAAGGTGATTCTATGGACAGTTTCCTAACAAAGATCAAAGACTTGAAGGAACAGTTGATTTCTGCTAATGAGGTTATACCAGATAGCTCACTTGTGTAGACCGTTTTGAATGGTCTTCCTGATTCATATTAGAGTTTTGCTTCTATTCTTCGGTTGATGATGAAAGGCAATCCAAATGCCTTGACATTTGAGGAGTTAGTCTCTGTTCTGTTGCAGGAAGATCAGTCCAGGCAGAAAAGGTACATTATGCGTGTTGCAGATCAAGCTTTCTTGGCTAGTCAGAAGGGCAAAGGAAATGGAGTTCTTCTACTAGTAAGCAGAAATATGCAAATGCTGCACATTCGAAGAACCAAGACAAAGATGAGAAAAAATCAGAAAAGCAGAAATTGTTTTGTAAGTATTCTAAAGGGAATGATCATATCATAAAGAACTGTCCAGAATTGGCTGCAAAAGAGGCAAAGAAGAAAGAGGCTTGAATGGTTGTTGCAGAAGCCTCTACACCAAAAATGGAGTCTGCTAATCTTGTGCAGGAAGAGGAATGGGCGTTCACTATTGTTTGCAGTTTTGACCCATCTTCTCATGAGCAGTGCATGTCTGCAGTACACTCAGATGTTTGGTACTTTGACAGTGGGGCGACCAAACATATTACCTCGCAGCGCAGTTTCTTCTCTTCACTCGAGCCTGCCCCGACAGGGAATACTGTTACATGCGCCAACAACTCCTCTTATCCTGTTATGGGAGTTGGTAAGATCATTTTGACTACTTCTGATGGTAGTTCTTTCACTTTGTCAGATGGTTTATTTGTGCTAGGGATCAAGAAGAATCTGTTATCAGTTTCTGCATTAGCCAAGATTGGCTTGGTTGTGAAATTTGTTGATGACAGATGTACAGTT
The DNA here is from genome assembly GCA_020310875.1 of Ceratopteris richardii. Lineage (NCBI taxonomy): Eukaryota > Viridiplantae > Streptophyta > Polypodiopsida > Polypodiales > Pteridaceae > Ceratopteris > Ceratopteris richardii. Next base: position 113,623 of record MU260675.1, read on the forward strand.
AATGATCTGTCAAATGGCGATGTTATTATTGCTTCTGGCATTTTATGTCGTAGGCTGTATAAGCTCATAGACTATGAAAGATCTGAAAATGATTTGGCATGTGCAGTAAATGATTCTCAGGCTATGTCAGATGCAAAGCTTTGGCATGCACGCTTTGATCATCTGAATTTTGCTAGTTTGCTACGCCTGCACAAATCTGAAATGGTGTCCTCTTTGCCCAAACTTGAGGCACCTGGAAAACATGTTTGTGAAGGCTGTATTTTGGGCAAAATGCAGTGTTCCTCCTTTCCAAAAGATGGTTCAGTTCGAGCTACACAGAAATTGCAGCTTGTACATAGTGATGTCTGTGGTCCTATGCAGACATCCTCTTTTGGAAATACCTTTACTTCGTAACTTTCATTGATGATTTTTCCAGGCATGCATGGGTATATCCACTCAAAGAAAAGTCCGAAGTGTTCATGTGCTTTAAACAGTTTTTGGTTTTGGCTGAAAATCTGTCAGCATGTAAAATGGGCACCCTCCGTTCTGATCGAGGGGAGGAATATATGTCTTCTGATTTTAATGCATTTCTGGTTGAACGTGGGATAAAACACCAGTGTACAGTGCCTTATACACCTCAATAGAATGGAGTTGCTGAACGAAAGAACGGGTCATTCATGGAGATGGCGAGGTGCATGGTCAAAAGTCAGGCTTTACCACATAGTTTCTGGCTTGAGGCTGTCATGTGTGCAGCATATGTACTGAACAGGTGTCCCACTAAAGCGCTACAGTCTATCACTCCATATGAGGCTTCGCATGACCGCAAGCTATCTGTTGCTCATCTGCATGTTTTTGGTTGTTTGGCATATGCACTAGTGCCTGAACAACATCGCAAAAAATTGGATGATAAGGCAGTAAAATGTATTTTTGTTGGGTACAGTTCTCAAAGTAACGGCTATCGTCTGTATCATCCACAGAATAAACGCATTTTGGTTAGCCGTGATGTTGTCTTTGTGGAAGATGCTATTCAGCCATTGCTTTCATGTACTAAGGAGACATCTGTTAGCTCCAAAGACATGTATGATACTTTGATGCCTCTTTTTACACGTGGACAGTCTAGTGCTGGTCCTAATGAGGCAACTTCTCAGCCTTTGCAGGTTTTATATGATGATGCAGATCATTCCATTTCTGATGCAGATTTACATGATGCACTTGTTGATGAGAGAGCTGATATTGAGCAGGCAAAAACTATGCCAAAATGGCTGGTGCAGATTGCTATGCTATCAGATTGCCTCCTTTGCATCAGATTGCTATGCTATCACTGCGTCTAGTCTTTGTGATGAGAATGAGCCTGTTTCTTTTGATGAAGCACAGAATTCAAAAAATTGGATGGCTGCTATGCAATCTGAATATGATGATATAATGAAGAATGGTACATGGTCTTTATGTGATTTGCCTCCTGATGGTATAGTTGACAGGTATAAGGCTAGGCTTATTGCAAAGGGTTATGTGCAGCAAAGAGGCATTGATTTTGATGAGACCTTTGCACCTACATGCCGTATGACTACTGTTCAGAGCATTTGTGCACTTGCAGCCCATCATGGTTGGAATGTACATCAGTTGAACATTAAAATAGCATTTCTGAATGGTGACTTGCATGAAGAAGTGTATGTTTTTCAGCCCTGTGGCTTTGTGTAGAAAGGGAATGAAAATCACGTGTGCACGTTAAAGAAGGCATTATATGGTTTAAAGCAAGCACCACGTGCTTGGTATGAGAAGATACATGCCTATCTGTTTGCACATGGTTTTGAGAAAAGTCCAACTGAAAGCTCCTTATATGTTAAGCGTGCTAATGATGTGCTTCTGATCATTGTTGTCTATGTTGACGACATGCTTCTCACTGGTCCTATTGAGAAGCATATTACTGATTTCAAGGCTGATTTGCATGCCTCATTTGAGATGTCTGATTTGGGGCATTTGCATCACTATTTGGGCATTCAGTTTATGCAAGTTGATGATGGAATGGCTTTGTGTCAAAGGAAATATATTGACATATTATTACAGTGTTTTGGCCTTGAAGATTGTAAGCCTATTGCCACTCCTATGGAGACAGGTTTAGGATTGAGTCTTCATGATGCTGCAAATGCATTTGATGTTGTTCTCTACTAGCAGGCTGTTGGATGCTTGATTTACTTATGCATTACTTGGCCAGATATTCAATTTGTTGTCTCACAGATGAGCAGGTTTATGCATTGCCCAGGAGTCACGCATTGGAAGGCAGTTAAGCGCATCTTTCACTACTTGAGTGGTACTCGGCTACTTGGGTTGTTTTATCCAAGGGGGGGATCACTACCGCCAGATTTGCATGCTTTTTCTGACTCAGATTGGGCTGGTTGCGATGACACTCGTGTGTCCACCAATGGTCTTTGGTTCATGCTTGGTAGCTCATGTATATCTTGCTTGAGCAAGAAGCAACCTACTATGGCTACTTCTAGTTGTGAGGCTGAGTATAGGGCAGCTTTCACAGCGACTGTTGAGTGTGTGTGGCTCAGACGCCTTATGGCTGATTTGGGTGTTTGCCAGTCTTCTGCCACCACCATCTTCACTGACAGTCAGAGTGCATTGGCAGTTGCAAGGAACCTTGTGTTCCATGCTCGCACTAAGCACATTGAGGTGCATTATCACTATGTCAGGGAGAGGTTCTCTGTTCGGGAGATCAGCTTGGCATATGTGCCCACCCAGGAGAACATAGCAGACCTTTTCACGAAGGCTCTACCTAGGGAGAAGTTTGAAGCTTCCCGCAAAGCTTTGGGCTTACTTCCTTTTGTGGAGTAATTTCCACATAGCTTGGAACTTCCTTATACATGAGTGCCAGCTCCTTGTTCACCGCATCACTCCCAGGGGGATTTGTTGATATATTTAGGTAGTGATGTGTGTGAACACACTAGGACCGTCGAGGCACTTTTTTTCCTCTTTAGGAGGTTTTTTTCCCTCGGCTTGTATATACGCCTATTGCCCTAATGGGCTACTTATCTTTGTACATTCTCTAGTAATACATTCAGTATTGTGTGTTGTGCTCCAAGCTTCTTCTTCTTCCTTGTGTTGTTCGCGTGCTTCCGCAGATGTCTAACTCCAACACATGTGATGATGCAAATCATTCCATTTCTGATGCAGATTTACATGATGCACTTGTTGATTAGAGATCCGATATTGAGGAGGCAAAAATTATGCCCAAATAGTTGGTGTAGACTTTGTGTGATAGAAAATTAGATGCACCTCTTTTATATCATACTCGTTTTGAAAATTGAATGACTATTGTGCAATCAGAATATGATGCTATCATGAAAAATGGTACCTGGTCTTTATGTGACTTGCCTCCTGGCAAGAAGGCCATTGGCACTAAGTGGGTATACAAGCTGAAGCGTAATCCTTTGCTCCTACATGTTGATTTTGATGAGACCTTTGCTCCTACATGTTGAATGACTACTATTCATAGCATCTGTGCACTTGCAGCTCATCGTGGTTGGAATGTACATCAGTTGGACATTACAATTGCATTTTTAAGTGGTGAATTGCATGAAGATTTGTATGTTTTTTTAGCCTCGTGGATTTGTAGAAAAAAGGCATGAAAACAAAGTGTGCATCTTGAAAAAAACATTATATGGTTTGAAGCAAGCACCATATGCCTGGTATGAAAAGATACATGCCTACCTAATTACGCATGCTTTTGTGAACAATTCAACTGAGAGCACCTTAAATGTTAAGCATCCAAACGAGGCGCTTCTGATCATTGTTATCTATGCTGATGACATGTTGCTCAGTGGTACTCATGAGAAGCATATTTCTGATTTTAAGGTTGATTTTCATGCCTCATTTGAGATGTAGATTTGGGACATTTGCATCATTATTTGGGCATTCAATTTATGCAAGTTGATGGCAGAATAGCTTTGTGTCAAACAAAATATATTGACACATTATTGTAGCATTTTCACTTTGAAGATTGTAAACCTATTGCCACTCCTATGGAGACAGGTTTATTATTGAGTCCTCATGATGCTTGAGATGCTCTTGATGTTGTTCTCTATCAGTAGGCTATTGGATGCTTGATTTAGTTATGCATTACTCGTCCAGATAATCATTTTGTTGTCTCATTGATGTGCAGGTTTATGCATTGCCCAAGTATCAAGAATTGTTAGGCGGTTAATCACATCTTTCATTACTTGAGTGCTACCCGGATCCTTCAATTGTTTTATCCTAGGGGGGAATCACTACTGCAAGATTTACATGCTTTTTTCTACTCTAACTGGGTTGATTGCTATGACACTCATGTGGATTTTGCTTCATGCTTAGTAGCTCATGTATATCTTGGTTGAGCAAGAAGCAGCCTACTATGGCCACTTCTAATTGTGAGGTTGAGTATAGGGCTTCTCTCAAAGCAAATGTTGAGTGTGTGTGGCTCAGATGCCTTATGGTTGATTTGGGTGTTGGTCAATCTTTTGCCACCACCATCTTCACTGACAATTAGAGTGCATTAGAAGTTGCGAGGAACCATGTGTTCCATGATCGCACTAAGCACATTGAGGTGCACTATCATTATGTCAAGGAGACGTTCTTTGCTCGAGAGATTAGTTTGCCATATGTGCCCAGACAAGAGAACATTGCATACCTTTTCACAAAGGATCTGCATAGGGAGAAGTTTGAAGCTTTCTGCAAAGCTTTCGGCTTATGTCCTTTTGTGGATTGATTCCACATCGCTTGGCACTTCCTTATACATGAGTGCCAACTCCTTGCTCACTACATCACTCCAAAGGGGGATTTGTTGATATATTTATGGTAGTGATATATGTGAACACAGGACTACCGGGGCACTTTTTTCCCCCGTTGTATATATGCCTTTTACCCTAATGGGCTAATTATCATTGTACATTATCTTGGTAATACATTTAGTATTGTGTGTTGTGCTCCAAGCTTCTTCTTCTTCCTTGTGTTGTTCACGTGCTTCCTTAGACCTCAAACTCCAACATGGTGATTCATGACTATTTTCATGATCATGTATGTGTGTGTATATATGTATGTATGTATGTGTATGTATGTATATGTGTGTATGTGTATGTGTGTGTATGTGTATATATGTGTATGTGTGTATGTGTATATATGTATGTAATTGTACGTGTATGCATGTGTATATATGTACGTGTGTATGTGTGTGTATGCATGTTTATAAATTTAAACTTTTTTTTTTATACTAGTCCTTTTTTTTGCTTGAGATTAAAATAACAAGAGATATTGTATGGTAGAAAGAGATAAGAGAAGAACTAACATACCACCTAAGAGGTGGTAGTATTTTTGTAGACAGTTATGCCTTCAAGAATCATTTCCACAGCAGAAAGTATCCTAAATAGTTTATATTACTGTGAGTTATAATTCTTACATATTTTCTAAATATTTTGTACTTAACCTATGTACTTTTGTTTCATTAAATAAACATAGGCTCTTACAAAGAAGAGAATTGAATCAGGTCATATGTCGCGCTTAGTCCAAATATCCATCATGGTTTTGTTGTTACATTTGTAAGTATACGTATTATTGAATCTTTTTTATTTGTTTCAATGTAGCGAAAGGATTATGGTCCTTATCCTATGGAAAAGGAAATTGATTATCCTTCATATTGTGGATATCAATGTTTGAGTGACTAGATAAGAGATAATCCAAATGATTTTGTGAGTATTATTAAACTTGGTATACTTTATTTTATCTTAATTGAAAATTTTATATTTTTTATTTATTTATGTTTATTATATGTAACTAAGGAGTATTCTAAAGAGGCCAATATGGATGAGTTGGAGAGACAAACACAAGAAGGATATATCGATCATCACAAGGGTCTGACCCCTCTACCCCTGATGCCTCTTTAGATACATCAAATCATGTGGATGATGCGATATTATTGACTGTTGCATATGCGATGGTTTCTAGCATTGCATATGTGATGCTCCCAATGTGTCTCATATTCACTGCTCCCAATCTGTCGCATATTCAATGCTAACAATGTGTTGGGTATGTGACTCTCACATATGCAATGCTTGAAGTGCATCATTAGTAGCCTAAAAAATAGATTTGTTTGAACGATTGTGTATGCTCGATGCTCAATGCGACAGAATGTGCAATCACAAAGTGATAGATTTGTGTTGGATCAATTGTCACTACACCCCCTTATTTCTTGTAGTGATGCAATTCAACCTTAAATTTCATGTACCAAGGAGAAATCCATCAGCTCAAAGGATGTGTATGACACTTCGTTGCCTCTTTTATAGTCATGTTGTTCCTACTAAGGTAATTTTTCAATCTTTACATGTTTCAAATGATGATAAAAATCATTCTAGTTATGATGAGAATCTGTGTGATACACTTATTGATGAGAGTTTTGGCATAGATGAGGCATAAAATATGCCTCAATTGTTGATGCAAACTTTGAGAGATAGCGAATTGGATGCACCTTTGTCATATCATACTCACTTTTTAGAATCCTATAATGCTTTCTCTTGCATCGGATTGTTATGCAATGGTTGCCTCTAGTATTTGTGATTATAATGAGATTGTTTCTTCTAATGAAGCACATAGTTCAAAAAATTGGATGTCTACCCATGATTGGATTGTACAATTGGACACTAAAATAACAATTCGGAATGGTGATTTACATGAAGGGTATATATTTTATCCTCATGGTTTTTTATGCAAAAGGGCATGAAAACAAAGTGCCCAAAATGAAAAAAGAATTATATGTATTGAAGCAAGTTGTGTTTGATATGAGAAGATGCATACCTACTTGCTAGCATATGGATTTGAGTACACTCCAATTGAGATCACCATATATGTTGTGTAGATAAGGTACATTCAATCAATGTTGTATATGGTGATGATATGATGCTTAGTGGTCCTAATGAGAAACCTATTGGTGAACTTGAGGCTGATTTATATTCCTCTTCTGATATGTTTGGCATTTGCATCATTATTGGGGCATTCAATTTATGCAAGTTGTTGGGGGAATAGCTTTATGCCAAGCAAAATACATTGATACATTATGGTAGTTTTTTTGCCCTAAAGATTGCAGTCTATTGCCACTTCCATGGAAACAGGCTTATGGTTGAGGCTTTGTGATGTTTTGAGATGTGTTTTGATGTTATTCTCTATTAGCAAGCTATTGGATGTTTGATTTACTTATGCATAACTCGGCTTGATATTCAGTTTGATGTCTCTTAGATGAGTATGCTTATGCATTGCCCGTGTGTCAAGCATTGGCATGTGACTAAGTGTATTGTTTGCTACTTGATTGGTACTCAACTACTTCGATTGTTTTATCCCCAGGGGGATCATTACTACCAAATTTACATGTTTTTTCTAACTCAGACTAGGTTGGTTGCTATGAAACTCATGTGTCTATAAGTATTTTTTGTGTCATGCTTGGGAGCTCATGCATATATTGGTTGAGCAAGAAGCAACCCACTGTGACCACTTCTAGTTGTGAAGCTGAGTATAGGGTAGCTTTTGCAACTACTCTTGAATGCATGTGGATTAAATGCCTTTTGGCTCATTTGGGTGTTGTTCAATCTTTTGCCACCACCATCTTTAGTGACAGTTAGAGCACATTGGAAATTATGAGGAGGGCCTATGTTCCATGCTTGCATAAAGCACATTGAGATGCACTACCATTATTTCAAGGAGAGACTCTCTACTGAAGAGATTAATTTGGCTTATGTTCCCACACAAGATAATTGCATAAAAGATATATAAGTGCAATTTAAATGCGAAAGAGGCAACTACTATAGGAGAGTCTCAAGACAAAAATAACAAGCAAAAGACCATGCTAACCCTATTAATGTGTGTGGTACTATAGATCTATTCAATTTTCATGACAATCGATTAGATACCGAATTATGTTTGGGATCTATATGCTCTTTACCCAAAATGATGTCGCTATCAATTTTTCACATAATTTTACCACAAGCTCTAATAGATACCATGACCAAAACATATTGCACATACATGACTATGTTTAGGTAGACTATCATTCAATACATACAAATAGTTCCATGACCAAAATATATCAATTCAACCACCATAATACAATTAGAGGAAAGCCTTTCATATAACAAATTAATTCAATCAAATAACAAAAGCCTAAATGTATATAGTCAGCAAATCAGAAATTTCTTATATCTTCCATAATTCCTTGTTGCTTGAAATCTATAAAAGCCAATACACACAAATTTGGCATTCTTATTAGTCAAATATATGAGGGGATTAACGACCTTCAAGGAATCCTTAATATGTGCCCTCTCATATTATGCTAATCCTAGAAAACTTTTAACATCCCTTACGATTTAAGGAACTTGCCAGTCAACTATTGTTTTCCCTTAATCTTGTTCTATATGAATTCCCTCTTTAGATTTGACTCTTCCTAGATACATGAGTTTTTCCTTAGAAAAGAAACACTTAGTTCTCTTTCCATTCGATTTATGTTCTCTAAAAGTTTGCAACGTTTTCTTGAGATGGACCTCATGCTCACAATCATCTTTAGAGTATACACATATATCATCAAGAAAAACTAAGATGAATTCCTCTAGATATATATGAAAAATATTGTTCATCAAGCACATGAATGTGACAGGAGCGTTCGTTAATCCAAAAGGTAAAATTGTAAACTCATAGTAGCTATAACGTGTTTGAAAAGCTATTTTGGGTATGTCATTGGGTTTGATCCGAATTTGGTGATATCGAGATCTTAAGTCAAGCTTAGTGAATACAATCACACTACTTACTTGACCTAATAAGTTGTCCAAGAAATTGATACATCCAGATCCCCTCAATTGATAACGAAGTTGCTCATGAATCCCTTCAATAAACTTGCTCTTTAGAGCATCTCCACTAACCTCCAATTCATATTTGTGAAGCCATACAAACTTCTCTTTATATTCATCAACACACAAGCTATCGTTATCACTCTCATGTTGTCGAAAATGGCAGAACTCCATCCTCTTCTCCATATGGTAGTGTGGAGAACAATAATATTTTCCTACTTGTTTTCTAAATTCCTTCCATAGAATCAAACCAAAATATGTCAGACTTCCACCATGACTTTGCAATGCCACACAAGTGCATGATCCCAACCTTTGCCTTCGACTCTTCACTTAGTCGTCAAAGATCAAAGGAATGCTCTAGCTCTTTGATCCATGCCTCCAAATCTTTGCCACTCTTCTTCTCATTATCAAAATCATTCAATTTGCCTTCTTGAAGACTTGCTTGAGAGCAAAATCACCAACCTCCATATCTTCATAATTAGGTTTCACACTTGTTCTAGGCATGCTAGGTTCCTACACCTTCATCCACTTCATGATTCAGCTCCACGAATAAATTTCTGGTGCCTTTTGATTGCTTTATTAAGGGAATATACGGAGGTGTTTGCATGGATCTATAGAGACCTAAAGGGAGTAGATCCAGAAAATTTCCTCTCATAAGATCCCCATGATGGTTGTTGCCAAACCCACCAAACAAAAACCCTACACATATAATGAGACTTATGCAGCCAAAATAAAAGAAGAAATTGACAGATTGATTGAAGCTCGATTTATCTATGAGATTGAGCATATTGAATGTGTGTCCCCCATTGTAGTGGTGCAAAAGAAGAACGAAAAGTTGTGAATGTGTATTAACCTTGAAAAAGTTAATGCTGCTATATGCTTCCAATCACCGAACATTTATTGGAGCATGTGTAGGCAAGGAAGTTTATAGCTTCCTTGATGGATTTTCAGGTTAAAACCAGTGCCCCAAAAGATCAACACAAAATGGCCTTTGCTACAGAGTGGGGAATCTTTGCACTTTGTGTGATGTCATTCGAGCTCACCAATGCACCTCGAACATTCCAATGGATCATGTGTCATGTCTTCAAAGAGTTCTTGCAAAAGAGCTTAGAAGTATACGTGGATGATTTATGTGCTCATTCCTAAGAAAGAAGACACCACATCCAGAGCTCAAATAGATCTTCAACAAGTGTAGAGAATATTGAGTTTGCCTCAACCCAAAAAAGTGTGTTCATGGTATGTCAAGGTAAGATCTTAGGTCATATTGTTTCTAAGAAGGGAATATCAACAGATGCGAACAAAGTAAGAGCCATAGCGAAGTTGCCAAGGCTAAGAAATGTTAAAGAGGAACAAGCCTTTATGGGCCATTATGGATATTATCGTAGGTTTGTCCACATGTATGCGATCGTAGCTAAACCCCTTTACACTTTGTTGATAAATTCTCCGTGGAGCGACAAATGTGAAAACTCCTTCAATGAGCTGAAGAGATGTTTGTGCACAACACCAATATTGACCACTCCCGATTGGAATAAACCATTGCATGTACATGTAGATGCGTCAAATTATGTGATAGGATGCGTGCTAGCACAACCCATATCATTAGACTTTTTGATGCCCACTTTAAAAGTAGCACAAGAGCACGAGTGGAATGGACATGAGTTATCCTCCATGATATTTGATCTAGAATGCTTAGGGGAGACCACGCTAAGAGCTGCAGCAAACATCTACGCTGCAAAGAAAAGACAAAAGGCATACTTTGATGCAAACATCAAGGATAAAGGATTGAGCGAGGGAGAGCTAGTATTGGTTTATACACTAAAGCAGCATGCCCGTAAATTGGAAAAACAAGGATATGGACCCATGATCATTAATAGAATTTCCACTAGCGGTACGGTTCAACTGGCCACTCTAGAAGGTAACATATTGCCAAGGTATATTAGTAGATGCTGAGTCAAGCTATATCAAGAACCTCTTATAGAGGATATGTTAATGAGACTCAACACTGCTAAAAGGTGAAAAGGAGAAGAGTTAAGGATTAGAGAAGAAGCACAGGTAGAGGCTAGAGAGTGCATTAGGTGAAATAAGTTAAGGCGCCAAGGCCTAGATATCTATCCCAATGCCCCAAGATATCACATGGCCATGTGCCAAACATCGGGTGTAATGGCTCCTCAAATAATCGACTGACGTTCCTTTATGATCATAGAGGTAGGACAAGGAAAGAGCGTAAGGACTATGAGAACCTCGATTGACTGAGGTGCAACAACTAGTGCATTAACACTCTCATGCTTCCGAGCTTTGCAAATGAACATCAATTCCATAGAAGCCTATCTCATAAGATTGGGAGGTGTAGAAACCCCTTATTTGGGCAAGGTGGAGCTTCCCATCTACCTTCAAGATGTCCCAATGACAATCAAAATGCTAGTGTGTCAAGATATGGACCTTACGAAACCACTTATCTTGAGTAAAGATTGGATCTATGACCATGCATTCAACTTAAACCTAAGAAGACAACTTCTACAAGTCTGGGTACATAAACAATGCATTACATTAGAATTAGAGAACTGCATACTCACAAATCCAGGTGTCACACACTCTCTTAGTTCTTCTAAGACTAATCGAAGATGTTGTATGTGTCAACAACCCTATGATGCAAAAGGACTCAATCATGGAAGAACATGTTCAAAGGCAAATGGACCTCTCTTCTTTTTTAAAGACTCATGCATCCACATAGAGGCAAGCAAAACAGTACAAGCCAACCCCTATATCAAATAGAAAGACAACACTCAAGAAGAAAGTAGTTACAGGCATGAAGGAGATCTGGGTACAAAAAGGAGAGCAACCACCAGCTTTGTCACAACAATTTCCATCCAAGCATGCCAACCATGCCAAAAGAAGAACCAAGCAACTAGGACAAGCTCAACCACAAGATATCCAATAAATTTGGGTGCCTAAGAAATTAGTTGCAACTAAATAAGGACAATTACATGTGTGGGTACCCAAGGCACTCTTACATGCAAAAACACCGTTGCTCTCCTTTACGAGAAAAGCCTCTACAAAGAATCCAAGGAGAGGCAAGGATCAGAACCAAACACAGAGACCAAAAGAAGACAACTCACCTCTTCAACAATAGTAAGAAAACAACCAACAAGGGTATGGGTTTGGAACCTAAAAGCACCAGTAGCCCTCGTAGAACCAAAGAACCAACCACAAGGGATAAAAAATTAAAGAAACCACCCAAAGATAAAGAAGCCAAAGGTAACCTCTATGCCTCCAAACACTGTTCTAAAATGGATCCCTAAAAGGAGACATGATCAGTTGTCATCCAACCATCAATTGATTGCATCATTTAGAGATCCAATGGATACCTCTGGACAACAATTGCATCAACTTTTGCAAGTAACATCATAAGCCTCGACGTGCAAAGACCATATCCCCTTGCAATAACCTTATCTTTTGCACTATTCAGGTCATGCATTTCCATAGTATGCATTAATATAGGGTCATATTCCATGGCCGTGCATAGAGACAATTGAGAATCCCAGGCACATAAGACACATTTGACATACATAAGCTATTTTATTGATACTAACCACCTCCTCCTTGTTTTGTGAAACTGCTCCAAAACAAAGGAGAAAGGACTGAATTGTGCGCTCAAAGAATCTCATTGGTGAACCACCAACAAGGACATACATCACCATGATGGGAGTACAACACGAAGAGATGAATATCAACAAAACTTTCACCATGGTAAGTATCGTCTACTTGAGCAAAACTATAACCATGATAGATTAGGAAACCTCTTTGTCAACATACCCCCGAGCACTTAGCTCAAGATCCAATTTCTTGCACCATACTTCTTCAAATGCATTCCCCAATGCATAGGGCCACATTACAAAGCTGTGCACAAGGTACATATTTTCTTCAACCCATGCACTAACACACTTACCCATCATTCATTATGGGTTATGAATACTTCGCATGAAAACTGTGAAATCCATGTTTCAAAGATCCAGAGGATATAAAGGTTATACCATCAATAGCTATGAAGCAATTCACAGCCGGCACCTACTCAAAATCAATACTAACATCTTTTGAGAAACTAGCAATTTTCGAATGCTCACAAATACACCGTCATGCTCGAATCCAAGAAAGAAAGTACATACAAAGAGACGAAAACTTTCAAAGGCGAGTCGTGACAAACTCAAGCACAGAACAACCGATCCTACTACATTCGAAAGATAGACCGCTCTTGTTGATACATGATGGGTACTACCTATCGTAGTACTACATGGAACACCCACTCCAACAAGGGTCTATCAGGGACGACAGACTCAAGCACAAGGTGTGGCAATGCATCAAAGAAGTGGATAAATACAAAGAGGGAGCATGTAGGGAGATGCAAGAAGTATATGTCAAATTTTCAAAAGAAACCCCTACAAAAACAATGATTTTGATCACTTAAAACCATTATAAATACCATTTCATATTTTTGCAACTTCATTTTGTTCTGGTCAAGGATTCCCCGAGCTTGAGGACTATTAAAAGTACCTACATATCAATTTTCACAATTTTTTTATTCCTTTTGAGCCCTTAATTAAGCCCTGTAACCTAATTTTTAACTAGGCCGAACACTAGGTCTGGACAAAGCCAAAATTAGTCAAAAAACTATAAAAAGAGCTAGAGATCTCATTTTTTAGGTTGGCTTGTTATAGATTGAAGCTTTTGTAAGAGATTTCTTTTGTACAAGAAAGCTTTCCATTGTTTCTCTCTTTATCCTTACCTTGTATGCATGTGTGTGTATGTGTGTGCATACTTGTGTGCTTCACTCACGCACTTGTGCCTTCACTTGCTTATGGTCTTCATACCAATCCTCATGTCTCCATAGATTGACATTTATGAGATGGATCTCCTTATGTTGGTACTCACAATTATGCTAGAGTGACAGCATACAATAGTGCATGGCATGCATCTATAAAAATGACTCCGTTTAAGGCTATGTATGGATATAATTCTTTAATTCCATCTTTTTCAAAATTTTCAACTAAAGTAGACGTATCTAAAATAATGCTTGAAAAGATGGATAAAGAACTTGCTAAAATTAAGCACCACATAAAAGAAGCTCAAAAAAGACAATACATTCTATGATTTGAAGAGAAAAACTCTTACGATCTCACTTGTTGCTAGCTAAGGATCATAAACTTTCTCCATAATATGGAGGTCCTTTTAAAGTTTTGAAAAAGATTTTCTCTCTTGCTTGTTTATTAAAATTGCTTTAAAAATTAAATATGCATCCTATATTTCATATTAACTTACCTAAAAGATATGTGCCTAATGTTGCTCATGTTTTATTGGATAACTATAAGCTGAAAGATGATAGATCTTTTGAACTTCGACCTAAAATAATATTAGATAGGGGGAAAAGATTACTTAGAAATAGATCTATAGTAGAGATTTTGGTGAAATGGCACACATATCAAATTAAAGATTCAACTTTTGAGAATTGCAATAGGCCTTTTAATAGTGAAATAATTCATTTTGAACTTTCTATTATACATTATAATGTTTAGAATGAATACTTAGGTCATTTTATGCATATAGACAAAACTGAGGGATGATATGTTCTATATTCTCTCTCTAAATTGGTTTGCATTATGTTTGCTAGTTGAAAATTGAACATGAAGATAGACGAATCAAGAAAAATGAGTATGAGAGAAAACTAGAGCATGCATAGAACAAGAAAAGTGTCTCTTGGAAATTTTGTGAATCATGTTTTAAGTATCTCATTTTGGGCTCTATAGCAAGTTCTCTCTAAGATAATGCCTTGATTTCATTCTCCCTCTAGAATTTATAAACTTGCAAGACTCAAAACTGATATACAGATGTTGATTTGGACCTAGGGTGTCTCTAACACTCTTGTGCAGATTGAGTTGAACACTTTTGCCTCTCACAAGCATCTTGGAATTCTACACTATTTTTTAGTTACTAGGACCAAAAAAAGTGTCATTTTTTCCAAAACAAAAAAAAAAAAGCTTCTCTGTTTATTCAAATTTGTGATTTTGATGCATATATGCTCTCATGCACATTTGTGGATATCTTTGGTGCTTGTTCTTCTATTTTTTATAGGAGTTGTAAAAGAGAGTAATGCATCACTACAAACACATGCTTTTGCAAAAGTTTAGCATGCAACACAGAAAGACCCAACTTTTGCTAAATTTGATGGATCAAGCACTTCCTAAGGGAAGGATGGACTACATCATGTCCTCCGCAGGGTCGCTTGGATTCTTGCTCTCAAAGCCTCACTATGTCCTCCTATAAGTAGTAATAATTTGGCACCTCACCGCAAACTGCGCAAGCACCAAGTTGTCCTGGGCAGAAATAGAAGGGGGGAGGGGGGCTCTTGCCCACCGGTTGAGAGAGAGAGAGAGAGAGAGAGGATATTAGATTGCAGAAACCCAGAAAAGCGAAAATGCTGCTGAAATGCTAGATAGAAAAATGAATGCACCAAATTGCGGATCAGAGCGCTCAGCACTTTAGTGATCTGAGGAACTAATATTACATACATGATACAATTCTATTAAATTTTCCAAAATTTTGGTACATCTGAGTGACGTTCAGTGCAGAATTAAATCTTTGTAAACAGACATGGGCCTATGGGGCCACCATATAGTATCCAGGGCATGATGCATCTGACAGAAAGTGTAAGACGATGAAAAAAAAAAATTAAAACTTTCACCGCTTCATGGTGGATAAAGCTAGCTCACAAAAACGTTAACTGTTCTTTCCTGTTCTATGCTCATCAGCAGGCATCAGAATTTCGTATAACAGATACGTACCTCCTGCATTAGCTTGACCTCATCTGCAAGTTATGCCAATACCCCGCGTCTCAATGTGGACTCTGGATATTTTTCAGCTTCACTCGATGAAATAAAAAGCCTACTTTCTTTTTGAACCATATAGTACATTATGGAGCAGCATTCACGGGGATACAAACTCTTCTTCTTCAATTAAGCTATGCAGTGCCTTCCTAACGCTTCAGGCTGTGAACAGCACTACGTGTTTTGCAATATACGAGTCCTGCCGAAAGAGTCTCCTTTTGATTCAACTATGCGGTTCTGACTCTTCAAAGACCAGATCCTTGCATTAAATGAATAGTAGATCTTCCAAGTCTGCTTGCATATTTGAACATAAGTCTACATTATATTTTCCTCCTTTCGCGCAGTATTCAACATCCCAAGTTTATTCTGATGCTACACTTGCTAATGATACCCGCCTTTTCGAAGGCCTTCCTACTTTCTTTTTATCTGTGCTTAAAACATCATTCATTTGCTGTCGTTCCTTTTCGTAATCCATATCAGGTTCTCCAAAACTACAATTCTCATCATTCAAATGTCCACCCGTTAAAGTCTTGGAACGCCTTTCTCTACCTTCTTTGACTTTCTCTACAGTTCCAGTGCCTGGTTTTGACTTCATATTCCTGCGTTTTTGCTTCCCTAATTCAACAGGATCCTTGTCCTTAGAGACACAAACTGCATCAGCCTCTACATTACCTTCATCATTCGACATTTTTGAATTTGTTTTCCTGGTTCTTCGATTGGCTTTAATTGTTATATGGGTTTGAGTTTGTCCTTGAGTTTCCTCGAACTTGAAATCTGTATGCACTAATTCTTCATCTGTGACCTGACGTTCGGTTTTATGAATTTCTTTTCTGTTTGTCCTCCTCATTTTAGCCTTTGCCCTCACTTCTTTCCCAGTATTAGCTTCCAAGTCAGCACTCTCAACTACAACATCCTCTGGCACTAACCCATTTTGAGCCTCTGATGTCACAGATAGTTCTGTTATTTTTTGTTTGCGCTGGTTTTTATGCTTCCCAGTTGCAGTTGACACCATTGTCTTCCGTCCCGAACGTGATAGCCTTTTTCCTTTCAATATATCGAGCGCACTTTCCAGAGTAAATTGAAGGGGTTCCGCACCCTGACAACATTTTCTTAATAAAATAAAGGGATTATAAAATTTTAAAACTAACAAAAGAGAATCATTTTGCTTTTCAAACAATAATATCAATCCAACTAGCTGGTACAGTAAACAGAGAAAAGAGCTACCTCAGATAATGAAGTCGACACATTGCCATGTCTAACATAGTAACCTGTATTTCCAATGGCAATAGTGACTGGCTGACCATCATCTGGGTGATTACCCTGGCAAACAGAAAATAAATAAAACTAATAAACAGAGCACTAAACGCACAAAGAAAAAAATAAACAATACACTGGAAATCCTACATGTCAGTGCCGAATAAACACATTACAAAGCTACTTTACCAAAGTCAATGGAAACGTCATTATTTCCTTGGCTTTTTGAAGCGTCAGAGCAGTAGGATCAAATGTCTGAGATAGGACAAGAACCAATGATCTATCAAGAACCCAATAGACCTTCGGTAACAAAAACAAGCCTAATCAAGCATACCTTCGGGATTTTGAAATTTGATCTTCCTTTGCCACTTCCTAACTGGATATAATATCCAAAAGGTCCCCTTTTAACTCTTATCTACTTCAAATGAACATTCACATTAGTCTCCAGCTCACATGTTATATATCAAGAAGGCCTAGGCAGCCTTACATTCCCAGACGTAAAACATAACTAAAATCACCTTTTTCTTGAGAACTAAGATAATGTCTACATATTCTAGCAATGCATTTTTCTACCAGCCAAAAAAATCCGAAAATCCTGACCATCATTCGTTCATTGCATTTCTCCTCAAGAACTAAATAATATCGCCAATACATCAACTGCTTTTAAAGATAAAACATGATGAAAACTTTCAATGGGACATTGTCATATTCGTTTAGAATGTGTGCAATATAAGCCCCTCAGCAACTCTGAGGTGCCTGGCAAATAGACTAAGGTACGACTTTATAAACTGGATGGGTTTTCCAATGGTTAAAATTTCAATGAGCATGAACTCCGAAACCAACAAAAAGAGAAGGATTCAGAAAAAACATTGAGTTCACTGCGGTTAGTTCAAAATTTCAAATAGATCATAATGGTGATCAAAAAATATGTATATACCTCCAGGTCTGTCTCAGGGTCTATGCCTAAAAGTACATCATATTTTCCAACCATCTTGATCTCTGCACTTGTACTTGATTCTGCAGAAGAAGATTCTGTATGTCCATCACCAACCTCTGCTGTGAAACTGAATTAAGAGATCAATGTCATCGCACAAGGGGAAAAAGGAAATCATGTATAATGAAACAAAGTCTTTTCTATCATGCGAACTTGCAATCCATTACACATGCCAGAATACTAAACACAATTGGCTTTCTGTATCTCAATGAATATATAGAAGCTAGGCTTCAATGAGCATCATGTAACATGTTCAACAAAAAATAAGTTCACTCTATCAGAAATAAATAACTCTGTGAGAAAATGTGCAATATCAAAGAGAGTGAAACAAGGAAACTTATACTAAAAAGTCAGCAACATTCACACACGATGCTTGAGACATACGTGCAATCTGGATATTTGTCACAACCAAAAAAGTAGCCGAGCCCAAATCTGGTCAATTTGAGTGACACCCTTCCTGCTCCACAACTGCTAGGACAAAAATATGAGTCAACCATTGCATTGAAGCTGATAAAGATAAATGAACATTTCTTTAACATGGAAAAAAATCAGAACCAATGCTACGTCATGTGTAGACCTTGGACATACACGTCCATCTATGTCAAGTCCCTTGAAACAATGTGAAGCCAAAGTCTTTTGTAGCATTGCAACAACCTGCCCGAATAAGGTGTCTTTGATTAGGATCCAGATTGACTAAAATAACATTATAACAATTTCATCTTGCTGCACAGATTGACTAAAATAACATTATAACACTTGCCTCTTGCTGCGACACTTTCATGGAAGAAGTCACAACATCTTGAAACTCAGGCCAAAAGCCTCTTAACACATCCTTCCATTCTGATTTTCCCGCAGAAACTTCATCAAGCTGAAAAATAGCAAACAAACAAACAAACAAAAAAACAACATTCATGAATCTAACCTCACAAACTCTGAAACGCAAGACTCTATGAGACAGCAGCATTGACATGATAAACCTTGCGAAATCACAAAGACGATCATCGATGACTATAACAACAAAAGTAAGACAAAGCATCATCACCACATCATCATCACCACCACCATGATCACCGTCGACATTGCCATCACCGTCACCATCATCCTAGCTACAATAATGTGGCCTGTTTGAATTTCAGTCACCCTCCCATACCCAAAGCAATTCAAACCCCATAACATTACTTTGAAGTGAAATAATACAAACATATCTGACCGCAGAATATACAGAAATGTACAGCTTGTAACCGTATTATCCACAAAAAAAAAAAATGCAGATTAAAACATGTATCTATCTCCCTCCCTCCCTCCCCCTCCCCCTCCCCCTCCCTTTCCCCCCCCCCCCCCCCCCTCCCTCCCTCCCCCTCCCCCCCCCCCTCCCTCCCTCCCTCCCTCCCTCCCTCCCTCCCTCCCTCCCTCCCTCCCTCCCTCCCTCCCTCCCTCCCTCCCTCCCTCCCTCCCTCCCTCCCTCCCTCCCTCCCTCCCTCCCTCCCTCCCTCCCTCCCTCCCTCCCTCCCTCCCTCCCTCCCTCCCTCCCTCCCTCCCTCCCTCCCTCCCTCCCTCCCTCCCTCCCTCCCTCCCTCTCTCTCTCTCTCTCTCTCTCTCTCTCTCTCTCTCTCTCTCTCTCTCTCTCTCTCTCTCTCTCTCTCTCTCTCTCTCTCTCTCTCTCATGTCCCCCATGTATTAGGTGCCCACTATCTGCGGAGTCAGAGCCACGTCTTCCCATCCTTTTCCAGCCTTATATATCTTTGTGTCGCGATATATCTTTTATTTCATTTTATCCTCTACACAGGGTTACTACACTTGTCTCATAGGCCAAGTTTGGCCTCCAGAAGACGTTAATATGACTTTCTTTCTTTCTTTCTTTCTTTCTCATAGTATCATCACACCAGCTTGAGATTGAGGCTGGCAAGCAACACACACCCCCAGGGACGAGAGATTATGCAGGATATGCTGAGAGGAGGTGGAGGACGAGGAGCACTACACATGTAGATGCTAGGCATATGAGGATATCAAGGACTGCTACCCACAACTCTTCAGGGGGCCCAGAGAGATCAGGGCTTTATTGGAGACGGAGGACCAGTGCCCTCTAGGCCATTTCCTAGTGGAGCTCCGGCGCCGCCGTGCCTCACTTCTCCAGCAGATGGAGATACTCTCGACCCCACATACTCATATTACAGACTTTTTCAGACCCACAACCGCCCGGAAGTCAAGCTCGACAAGGGGTGTCACATGTGACATTACAGCGAGCGGAGGAGCTTAGACAACAGCAACAACGAACGAGACCCCCACTCCGGAGAGCCCGTCCCCACCAGAGAGAGATTCAGGCCATTCATGCATGCCATGACATGGAGATACGGAGACGTCAGCAATGCACCCATGTCGATCTCGACGTGCACAGCATTCTGAGGCTCACCACGATGCCTTAACCACTGATGCATTATATCCTACATCCACTCCGGGCATCTACAGGGCTATGACACCACCCACCCTCCCCTCCCTATGCATATTATATTTGTATCTCACCTGCTGAGCATATAGAGTGCATACCCATAGCACCCAACACCCTCGACGCCATCTATTATCCACTCCTTTATACTTTGTTTTGTACTCACATTCGATTTTATTTTCCTTTTGGGATCACAGTGGATGAGATCATGCTGACGTATATGATCATGCTGACGTATATGTTTTGTCTCATAGGCCGATTTTGGCCTATAATAGACGTTACAACTCTCTCTCTCTCTCTCTCTCTCTCTCTCTCTCTCTCTCTCTCTCTCTCTCTCTCTCTCTCTCTCTCTCTCTCTCTCTCTCTCTCTCTCTCTCTCTCTCTCTCTCTCTCTCTCTCTCTCTCTCTCTCTCTCTCTCTCTCTCTCTCTCTCTCTCTCTCTCTCTCTCTCCCCCCCTCCCCCTCCCCCTCTCTCTCTCTCTCTCTCTCTCTCTCTCTCTCTCTCTCTCTCTCTCTCTCTCTCTCTCTCTCTCTCTCTCTCTCTCTCTCTCTCTCTCTCTCTCTCTCTCTCTCTCTCTCTCTCTCTCTCTCTCTCTCTCTCTCTCTCTCTCTCTCTCTCTCTCTCTCTCTCTCTCTCTCTCCGCTGCCTGAGCAAACCCTAATCCCCCCCGCCTGCTGCCCACCACCCCCCTCTGCCCGCCTCTAGTCCCCTGCCCGCCATCCCCCCCCCCCCCCCCCCCCCTTGTGTTGCCTCCTCTGCCCGCCACATCCCCTGCTCATCGGCCCTCCCTAGCCCATCTGCTGCTGTGGTCCTGAGCCGAAACCCTAAAAGGACCCGCCCGACTGCCCGCACACCTCTGCCCACCCTCTGGTCGTTGCCTTCCCCCCCGAAAACCTAATAGGACCCTTGCTGCCCCTCCAAACCCTAAAGAAGATTTAGGGTTTCACAAAACACATTTTGAATTCCAATTTCTCAGGGCTATCAATTTCCCACTCTAATCGAATTCCATCCTATTTCCCTAATTTCTCAACGTTTAAGTTTCAAAGTTTCAAAGTGTCTCTGAAATGGCTCCCATGGACAGGAAGGAAGTGGACGAACTTATTGCTAGAGCTCTCAAAGAGGCCAAAAGGAAGCAGACCGCAACCTCGATATGGAGATACAAAAAATGATGGAAAAGTTCAAAGGACGCGAAGAACAAGTAATGGATAAAGGCAAAGGACTCAAAGAACAAGTAAAGACTCTCACAGAAGAACGAGACAATTAGAGGACAGCCTATGAGCACCTGAAAGAAGGAGAGATCTCCAACGTGGAGACACTCAAAGAAGAAATAAAGAAGGAAATCAAAACGGAGGTAGAATCCACTCGAGAGTCGTGGGTGGAAGTAGTACACAAAAGGGTTAAGAAGGAAGTTAGGGAAGACGTGCAGAAAGAAGAACTCACACGAGTCCAAGATACACTTGAGGAGGAGAGGCTTCGACACACTCGCAAACTTCACATTCGGATTACAGGCTTACCTCAGGGAGCATCACCAGAGGCAGATGCAACTGACATTTGCCATCGACTTGGATACGAGAGCATGCCCTTCACAGGCACATGGAGGGTTGGGAGGGATAAATCACGTTTGCAGGCATTCATCCTCAAGATGAGCTCCATGGAGGCACGGACCGCATTCTTTAGACGTCCATCAGTACTACGTGGACGCCGAGAGGGGAGAAAGGCATTTTACCGAGATGGTAAGGTCTTCATAGATGGACGCCCTATCATAGATGGCGTTCTTTAGGCACACCGACGCACTTGCATGCCATAGATACTCCATGGACGCCGAGAGGGGAGAAAGGCCTTTTACCGAGATGGTAAGGTCTTCATAGATGGACGCCCTATCAAATAGGGCCACGCGGCCTATGAGACATCACTACACCACGAGACACCACTCAGAGGAGTGGTGTGGAACTGCAACGGGACACTCTAGACGCGACCAGACAAACTCGAGGAGATCTTGGCATCACATGACTTTGCGTGCATCACAGAGACACAAGAGAGCCCAGAGAGAGGTCTACCATGCATTGTAGGTTTTCACTGGGAATCTGCATTCAGGACCACGACGAGACAGAGTACAACGCGAGGATCGGGAGGAGTGGCCATCATATTTCGACAGAAGATACAGAGCCGGATCCATATTATAGGTAGAAATGAGGAGGCATGATACATGTGGGTTCGCATGGAGATAGCTCAGGGGGGGTTGGATTTACATTGATATATGCTATTTCCCACCTTGCGGCTCTCGATACGCAGGACAGGATCTTGGGGCACCGGCCCGAGACAGGCCCGAGACAGAGACTCACCATACATAGCGCTTTCAGAGGAGATACTACATTACAGCACACTAGGTGAAGTTTTCCTTATGGGGGACTTCACTGGCCGCACTCAGTCACATCAGTGCGAGGCATATGACATGGATCACCCACATCTCATGAGGGCCAGAGACCCGGATGAGATGAGCACCAGCAGAGTATCGGAAGATATGGGTCAAGACACCACCGCGTATGGCAGAAATCTACTTGAGCTAGGAAGCCGACATCATCTCGTCATATATAACGGGATGAATCGTTGGCCAGGTTCGGGCGGATTTACTTGCTTCCCTCACGTGGGAGGTGAGAGCAGAGTCGACTACATTTTGGGTACCACCTCTCGAGCTTCACTCATCCCCTCACTTAGTATTGGACGACGTCCTCTTCGTGCTTACCATACATTTATCACACTCACACTCTCATCTCCAATTCCATTAGACCCTCCCTCACCCACTAAGACACATACCACGATACACTTCACACACGAGCTCTCACACGTTTATGCACACCATTTACACACCCGCCTACTCTCCCTCGATCCACTCTCACCTTTGGACACACTTACATCACAGATCACCACCATCCTACAGGACTCACCTCTCTGCAGCTTCCCACACTGCACACATGCACCCTCCACGCAGAGGATCCATGCCCTAGAACCGCTCGTATGATGCAGATTGCCGTGAGCTACGGAAGCACCTACGGATTTTAGAGCATAGGGGAGATATTACACACACACAAGCACACCGTCGCATGCAAAGCCTTACTCTCCGCGAATGGCGAGATTGGGAGGAGAGACAGTATTGGGATATTTATCATTTGCTCATGAGTCGAGACAGTGGAGTGGCATGGGGACATTTGAGAGAGAGGAGACAGCAAACACCTATCAGAGACCCGAGCACTTGGCATAGCTATGCACGGAGTCTATACGAGATCCCAAACCAGCCCCCCATTCCCAAACTGCAGAGCTCACGTCCTACTACCTCTGACTTCTTCACACCCACTATGGTGGGATGCGCTATTGCCCGTCTACAGCATGGCAGAGCCCATGACCATTTCGGTTTACAAGCAGAGCACCTCATCTATGGAGGCACGACTCTCGCATCGCTCATTGCCCACCTCTTCAACCGTGCATTGATTAAAGGGTTCCCGGACTCATGGACTGAGCACATCATAGTACCCATTCATAAGACAGGTGATACTATGGATCCAACTACATACTGGACGATCATGATTGGCCCTATATTGGCCAAGTTATATGGGGCGGTACTAGAGACAGAGTTGAGTACTCTCGTTGAGAGGAAGGGTATCAGGGCTCAAGGACAGGCACGTTTCAAACGAGATTACTCTACTATTGACCACATCTTCACTCTCAGGATACAAAGGGTGAGGAAGAGGAGATTATATTGTTGCTTTGTGTACTTCCGCAAAGCATTTGACACTGTTCCCAAGAACAGACTCTTCAGATGACTACTTGATATCGAAGTTCGGGAGGAAATGATATGGGGGATCTACGCCTTATACGAGAGAGTATCTAGTAGAATCACATGTCCAGGGAAATTATATGATCCACTTGCTAGCACTATCGGGGTGAAGCAAGGATGCCCTCTTTCACCCACCCTCTTTGGTCTCTACATTGATGAGATAGTCGACTACATACAGCAGGGGGAGATGGTATTGAGGTACGGGGGTCCACTGTCCATATTCTTTTATACGCTGATGATATTGTATTGGTTTCAGAGTATGTACAAGGGCTACAGCATCATCTACATGGCCAAGATGACTTTTGCAGACATAGAGGGTTATCTGTGAACCTTGGTAACACCAAGGTCATGATCTTTCATACATCAGCACAGGTACGCAGACATAGTTTGTTCAAAGCAGCAGCTTGACCGATCGAGGTGGTCGGATCATATGTTTACTTGGGAATGACATTTACAGCAGCATCAGGGGTCTTCTCTATGTCTCAAGCAGCCCGTGACCGCATCACACGTGGGTACGCAGCACTATCTTTGATGGAGAGAGTGTGCCACCAGGCATATTTTCAGGAGCCCCGCACAAAGGGGTGGCTCTTTGACACTTTGGTTACGCCAACGCTCATGTATGGGGCACCTATATGGGGGCTGGGATTAGCTACATCAGTATTGACAGCATTAGAGAGGCCACAGATCCTCATGATTGCCAGACTTATCCGCAGCAAGCCTTCAGTACCACATGATATCATTAGAGCAAAGCTCGCTGCACCACCGATGCTAGTTGAGGCACTATTCCAGAAAGTATGCCTATTCCACAGACTTCGGAGCATGGATACAGAGCGCATTGCTTATCAAGCTTTCCAGGCATCACGTGATATGGCATTAGCAAGCGACACCTCCTCATGGTATGCACAGACACGAGACTAGCTAGCCCACCATGGCTTTGACATAGACAGGCTACCACCACTACAGTACGACTCACATGCACCCAACTACTCGCTCTCTCATCAAGAGAGGACTAGGATCATTCGTCAGGAGATATGGCATACATACATAAAGAGGACATGGGTGAGCCCCAGGGATACATTGCCACTGAAAATGCTCTATTACCGCGAGCATTTTCTACATATATCGAACGCGGGCTTCATCGAGATCTCGAGATACATGCAGACATACCTTCCCCACCACCTCCAAGTCGGCATTGGGAAGCTCCGGGTCTCATCACATCAGCTCGAGATTGAGAGGGGTCGGTCCAGGGGAGTCCCCCATGAAGAGAGGTGGTGCCCATTATGCGAGACAGAGGTAGAGAGTGAGGAGCATTTTGTTATCAAATGTCAAGCATACTTAGACCTACGAGCACAGTTCCAACTAGAGGAGTCACTCCAGTTGTGCATGACTATGGGAGACCAGAGACGCTTGGGGCACGTCCTCACAGCAGCATACGAGAGGCGAGAGCGGTCACTACAGCCCACACATCAGCCACGGTTGACTACCCAGCAGACCATTACCTAGTTCTTTCAGCGAGCTAGGCTACATCAGAGAGGTCCTTCTATAGGGCTCACGCTACACCAAGCACCAGCACAGAGAGCACGATGCCGACCACGCATGGTAGGATATCGTCATCCGTGACTATATCAGGAGGATATCTCACCCATCAAGACAGCCTGCGACCACATGATGGAGCATAGGCGTACCATCACCCCCTGGGTTGTCTTCCTTCACGAATCACGAGGCACTTAGACCACCACCGATGTACCACATACTACACCCACCTCCCCCATCACCAGTAGCTAGGGTGTTTTACTCACTCATATTATGAATCCCCCTGTATTAGGTGGCCACTATCTGCTGAGTCAGAGCCACGTCTCCCCAGCATTTTACCAACCCTAGATAGCTTTGTGTTTATTTCATTTCATTTTCTACACATGGTTACTACACTTGTATATGGCTTTTGTCTCATAGGCCAAGTTTGGCTTCCAGAAGACGTTAATATGACTCTCTCTCTCTCTCTCTCTCTCTCTCTCTCTCTCTCTCTCTCTCTCTCTCTCTCTCTCTCTCTCTCTCTCTCTCTCTCTCTCTCTCTCTCTCTCTCTCTCTCTCTCTCTCTCTCTCTCTCTCTCTCTCTCTCTCTCTCTCTCTCTCTCTCTCTCTCTCTCTCTCTCTCTCTCTCTCTCTCTCTCTCTCTCTCTCTCTCTCTCTCTCTCTCTCTCTCTCTCACGAAGAAGAGAGCTCTCATTCTACACTTCCCTTCCGAAGATATAAGATCTACTTTCCTACGCAAGAGGGTGATTTTGAGAGCACTTGATGGCCCCCCCCATCTACCTTGACGATGATCTCACACCCATGCAGGTAGCACACCGTCGTGCATGCATGCCGAGAGTACATCAAGCTCGCAAAGAAGGAAAGAAGGCTTCATACAGAGATGGTCGTGTCATCATTGATGGCAAGGCCATCCCATAGGGATTCGCGGCCTGTGAGACACTCGAGGAGATACACCTTGCAGTTTGGAACTGCAATGGAGATCTATGGACACACCCAGAGAGATTGGAAGAGGTGCGCAAAGGCAAAGACATCATTATGCTCACAGAGACACATGAGAGCCCGGACCGGGGCCTACCTCGTGTCCACGGTTTTCAGTGGGAGTCCACATACAGAGAGTGTACACGTCAGCACACCACCCGAGGATCAGGAGGAGTAGCCATACTCTTTAGAGATGGACTTCAGAGCAGGATACAGATAGTCGCACGTGATTCACAGGCCAGATATCTTTGGATTCGACTCCAGCTCTCGCAGGAGAGGATCATCTTCATAGCATTATGCTACTTTGCTCCTTCTAGCTCGCGTTTCGCTATCATAGATCGAGAGGAGGACTCACCATACACTTGTTTGTCAGAAGAGATTACAGAGTACTCTGCATTAGGGGAAGTCTTCCTTATGGGAGACTTCAATGCCAGGACAGGCAATGATCAGTGTGAGATATTTGACCCAAAAGACCCGGAGATACTACATACCATAGAGGATGAGTCTACAGCTCGAGCTTCAGCTGACGCTACACACACTCACTATGGCACTCACCTACTCAGACTAGGCTCTCGACATAATCTCGTTATCTATAACGGGATGACTCAGTGGCCTACCTCAGGAGGATTGACATGCATACCACACTCAGTCACAGATGGCGGGGGAAGTACAGTAGATTACGTCATGGGGTCCAGAGAGGCCATCCACCTACTTACCTCATTCACCATCCCACCCATACCCATTGGGGCTGATCACACATACCTCGCACTCTCCCTGAAGGGAGACACCCCTACACGCATACCCGCAGCACGCATCCCACACACCACCATCCACTTCACACACGAGCTAGCTCACATATATGCGGCTCGAGTCGAGCAGGGTCTTCTCTTACTTCATCCTGACACTCCACTATCCCTACTCACCTCTCAGATAGCATCAGTTCTTCAGACATCAGCCATCACCTCCTTCCCACACACCATCCATTCTCGTCACACACCTCCTCCCGGGACTATGCCACAACATCGTTGGTATGATGAGGATTGCAGAGATCTTTACCGCCGACTACGAGCTCAACGAGCATTGGGAGAGATCACAGAGAGAGAGGCCAAGGGACAGATGAAGACTCTCACACGTCGAAAGAGGCGAGCCTTTGAGGAGGCACAGGAGCTTGAGCTATACCATCTCTTTATGAGTATGGACAGTGCTGCAGCATGGCGCAGCCTACGAGAGCCACGCCCGACCACACCTATTGGAGACCCACACACATGGCATGATTATGCTCAGAGGTTATATGAGGTACCTAGGCAGCCTCCCATTCCCCAGCCACTTGAGCCTCGCCCTACTAGTTCTTCTCTCTTCACAGCAAAGATGGTTGAGAGGGCCATACGACGACTTCGACATGGACGTTCGACAGACCACGCAGGATTGCAGAGCGAGCATCTCATACATGCAGCCTCCACTATAGCCCCGTTGATTGCACATGTCTTCAACCGGGCTATAGGAGAGGGCTTCCCAGAGGAGTGGACTAGGCACACCATTGTGCCTATCCACAAATCTGGCGACACCCTGGATCCAGGGAACTACAGGACCATCATGATTGGCCACACCATGGCCAAACTATACGGTGCCATACTTGAGGCAGAGCTCAGTTCATATGCAGAGACTGAGGGGCTACGAGCACGAGGCCAAGCAGGTTTTCGACGAGCTTTCTCTACTATTGATCACATCTTCATTCTGCGCTGCCTCATTGATGGGGCAAGGGTGCGGAAGAAGAGGCTATATTGCTGCTTTGTGGACTTCCGCAAAGCTTTTGATACAGTGCCGCGAGAGAGGCTCTTCCAACGCCTCCAGAGCTTGGGAGTACCATCAGGGATGATTTGGGCCATCTATGCACTCTATGAGCAGGTGACTGGGAGGGTACGGTGTCCAGGAGGTATGTCTGAGGCCATTGCTAGCACCATCGGTGTTAAGCAAGGCTGCCCACTCTCTCCCACTCTATTTGGTCTCTACATTGACGAGATTGAGGACTACATTCTCCGAGCTGGAGGAGAGGGTGTAGACCTCGCAGGTACACATGTCCACATTTTATTATATGCCGATGACATTGTCTTGATTTCAGAGTCACCCGAGGGATTACAGCGCCACCTTGAGGCCCTGGATGAGTTTTGTACACAGAGGGGCTTGACAGTAAACCTTGGCAAGACCAAGGTCATGATCTTCCACACCTCCCCCATGGTGAGGAATGGAGCAGGATTCAGAGCTGGTGGTGGACAGATTGAGGTGGTCACTTCCTATGTCTATCTCGGAGTCACATTCACGAGCTTGCCTGGCCCCTTCAGCATGAGACAGGCAGCCACCGATAGACTCACACGCGGATATGCAGCTTTAGCCATGTTAGAGCGGAGATGTCACCAAGCACACTTCCAGGAGCCCCGCACGAAGGGCTGGCTATTTGACACACTGGTCAGACCAGCTATGATGTATGCTGCGACGGTTTGGGCCCCAGGTCTCACAGTCACCCAGTGGAGTGCGATCGAGAGGCCACAGGTACGTATGATCTCGCGATTATTTCGTGGGAAACAGTCGGTGCCACATGACATCATCAGGGCAGAGCTAGCTGCACCACCCATGGCAGTAGAGGCACTATTCCAGACTATCTGCTTTATTCAGAGGATTAGGGACCTCCCTACAGATAGACTCACACACAGAGCTCTTGAGGCATCTATACAGATATCAGAGTTAGGATATGAGAGAGCTTGGTACACTCAGGTTAGAGTCTGGTTTGATAGTCATGGACTTGATATGGACAGATTGCCGCCTTTTCAGTATGACCCAGACTCACCTCACATCCACCTCTCTCGTCGTGAGAGGAATGTTGTGCTCAGACAGGATCTCTGGCAGCTCTACATTAGTCAGACATGGCACACACCACACATGGGATCGAGACTATCGCACTATCGAGACCAGTTCATAGACATACTAGCTGACGGTTTCATCCAGCGACCACGCTACATGGATACTCACATGCCTCATAGCTTGAGGGTAGCGATTGGCCAGCTGAGAGTCTCATCACACCGACTCGAGATTGAGACGGGCAGAGCCGCAGACATTCCCAGAGAGGAGCGGATATGCAGAGTATGCAGAGTAGAGATGGAGGATGAGGAGCACTTTGTATGCAGATGTAGCGCATATGATGGCATCAGAGGCAGATACGAGACTCTGTTTGCAGGGCAGCCCACCCTCCGAGAGATCATGGACTCTAGAGACCAGCGACAACTCGGGCGATTCTTACTAGAGATACAGAGTCACAGAGATTCCCTACTCCAGCCTACTGTAGCACTCCATACAGGAGGGAGACAGAGTCAGCTCACTGACTTCTTTATTCCACGACGTGCTGCAGCCCTCCCCCCCTCAGCCCACATACCGAGCGGGGTGACTCTTCAGCAGGCTCAGATATCTCGAGCTAGGAGACGACCCCGTGATATAGGATATCGGGCCCCGAGACTTCACCGACACCAGATTGCGGAGATCTAGGCTTGTGACCATCGCGCCATGGAGGAGAGACGATCCCAGATGATGGCCGATCCCGTTGCAGCCATCAGGGTGGCCCTGACTCCACCTCCACCTATGTATCACATATTACATCCCACCCACTAGCACAGGATGGAGCTAGTTAGTCGTTTTAGATGCATTCTCATGGTTGTTGTACTACCCTTTTGCATATAGACTATCATAGATATCGCACTCCATACACCCCCCACCACTTTCATGGGTATCCCCACATGCACACTACGGAGATCTATATCAGCTTAACCAGTTTCTTTTCAGCACTTTTATCTTTTCTGATTGACAGAAGATACACCCATGTACATCGATTTGTCTCATAGGCCAAGTTCGGCCTCCTAATAGACGTAAAAACACTTTCTTTCTTTTCTTTCTCTCTCTCTCTCTCTCTCTCTCTCTCTCTCTCTCTCTCTCTCTCTCTCTCTCTCTCTCTCTCTCTCTCTCTCTCTCTCTCTCTCTCTCTCTCTCTCTCTCTCTCTCTCTCTCTCTCTCTGGAGGGAGGGGGGAGAAAAATGGGGGGGAGGGGGGAGAGAGAGAGAGAGAGAGAGAGAGAGAGAGAGAGAGTCTTATATTAATGTCTTCCAAAAGGTCAAACTTGGCCTATGAGACAAAACCATGTGCAATTGTGGTTACCTCTGTGTAGAAATGAAAAAGAAAATACTCGCTACACAAAATTGTGTAGGCTGAAAACAACAAGATGATGGCGTACCTCATAATAAGGGGGTAGTGCGAATAATGTAGTGGTGCATTCAAGGGGGGGAGGGGGGTAAAGAGGGGGAGAGAGGGGGAGTGTGTGTGTGGTGGCTCTGACTCTGCATATAATGGCCTCCTAGTATAGTGGGAACCCATGTGAAAGTGAATGTGTATTCACTACAAGCTAATGATGGGTGGAGATAGGTGGAGTATGAGGTACATCGGCTACCAAAGTGGTGTTGCGCCTCTGCTCCATCATGTGGTCGTGGGCTATCTTGATGCGTGGGATATCCTCTTGGTGATGTCCCAATTGTCGGTAGCCAACCATACGTGGTCTTCTTGCACTCTTTGTGTCGATGCGTGCTCGAGCATGAGCCCTATGCCCTTTGAGGGCTTGCCGTTTGATGCGGCTCAACTCTCTGAAAGAACTGGGTAATAGTCTAGTTGGTACCCATATGTGTGTGATGTGTGAGCTGTAGCATGTGCTGTCGTCTCTCCTATGCTGTCGTGATGAAGTATCCCATCCTCCGCTAGTCTCGTATGGTCATGCAGAGCTGAAGTGACTACTCAATGTGGAACTCTGCTCGTAGGTCTGAGTATGCTGGGCATATGGTAATCAAGTGCTCCTCACTCTCTATCTCTAAATGGCATACTGTCCACCACCTCTCCTCTCGGGGACTTGTCTGGCTGGACCCCTCTCGATCTTAAGGTGATGTGATGAAACTCAAAGCTATCCGATGACAACACGGAGGTGGTGTAGTAGATATGTTTGCATGTAGCGCAGAGTCTCAATGAAGCCGTGATTTGAGATCTGTAAGAAATGCTCACGGTAGTAGAGCATTTTCGATGGCAATGTATCCCTCGGGCTGAACCATGTCCTTTGTATGTATGTATGCCATATCTCTTAATGAATGATCCTATTCCTCTCTTGGTGGGAGAGCGAGTAATATTTATCATTATTTGGGTCAAGGATACAAGTACTTTATTTATCTAAGTGTCAACTAAGTTATTGAACTATCAACCTTTATGGAATACAAGAATACAGCAACAAAGTGAATATTATTGACAAAAAACAGGAAAATCGTTAAAAATTTGGAAAGAAATTGCACCCATATCTATGGTTAACTATTTATTTTAATATATGTATTTATATAAGACTCCACCTACTTGTTGGAAGTCAATGTACATATGGTCCACTTTCAGCAAATCTACATTTTGGACTTAGCATTTTTTGTACAGTTTGGGTAAAACTTTTTTGGGCTAGATAGATAGAGCTTGGCGAGAGCTATCTAGTGATATGCTTCATTTCTTCATCAGAGGTCAAAATAGGGAGAAAAGTCAAACCCTAATTCAGCTCAAAATGGAGGAAGAACATTTTTTGAAGGACCAAACTCAAAAAGCTAGGTTACTATGTCAACATGACCAAAAGCAAGTAAAATTGCAATGAAGGCTTTTTAAACTTGCGAATAGCTTTTTTCGTTATTTGATCGTTGGCTTTATTTTGGGAGTCAACTACTATATAAGAAGCACATTGGCATACTATTTGTCAATCTAGGAGCAAGAGTTGATGCTTACTTGTGTCAATTTTGGAGTTCTGAAGCTTTGGAGGTAAAGGAAGGTGAAGGAGAGGCTACTCTCTTGGAGCAAGGAGTCTTCTACAAGGTGGTGGCAGCTATCTTTTGTAAGTTAGCCTTATTTCCTGTTTCTAGGGTTTCTGAACCCTAATTTCAGGATTAGGGTTTGCTGATTTTCAAATTTGTTGCACATTCTTGTGAGATTAGGTTCACTTCGTTGCTCATTCGCTTCACACACACTCAGATTATAATAGCATAATCTGAAATTTTGTATATACTATATCATCATCTTCTTGGCTATTCTTCCATTTAGTGAGTGCACCACATCATATGGTTGAGTAATACTCCCATGTTGTAATTCAATCATCTATATTTAGTGAGTAAGCACTTTGCTTACGTTACTTATCCTTGTTTCAAGATCTCTTTCTTTCTATCTCTCACATATCATCTTGATTAATTAAGTGTGTATGCTCAAAGGTTTTTAGTATTGGAAGATCTTGGGGCCCCAAATTCCAACACTACTTGAGTTGTTTATCTATCATTATATTAGTCAAGAACACAAGAAATTTTATCTAGCTTTAATAGAACTTATTGATTTATCGGTCTTTATTGAGTGTAGAAAATAAACAACAAAATAAAGTTATGAAAAGGAGAGAGAGAGAGAGAGAGAGAGAGAGCACCCTCCCTCCCGTCCGCCCCCCCCCCCCCCCCCCTCCCCTCCCCCTCTTCCCTCCCCCCCCCCCTTTTTCTCTCCCTCCCTCCCCCCCTCTATGCGAGAGATTTTAGTCCAATAATGAAAATGGAGGTTTCTATTCACCACTAGATTTCTACCTTCTATATTTTTGCTTAGAGCACATTAGGGTAAGTATCCTTTTACATTCATGGTACAAATATACACAAGATATGTAAAGACATATACATTTCTTTCCCTTGCATCAATCGATGGTAGATCTAGTAATTTCCATACCTATCTAGCTCTCTAGCTATTAATTTATTTATCGATCTATTAGCCTAACTATCTACTAGTGTAACTAGTACCTTCCTACCTACCATCGAATCCATATATGTGTTCTGTTTATCTATCTATTATAACTAGCTATCGGTCTTTCTTTCTTTTTGTCCATCTATCTCTCTTCCTATATATGGTCTACTATGTATCTCTATCCATGTATCTACAGAAGAATCCACTTGCCTAACCAATTATATCATTAATTGGGTCAAGGATACAAGTATTTTATTTATCTAAGGTCAACTAATTTATTGAACTATCAATCTTTATGGAATACAAGAATACAGAAACAAAGTGAATATTATTGACAAAAAAAAGGAAAATCGTTAAAAATTTGGAAAGAAATTGCACCCATAGCTATGGTTAACTATTTATCTTTATATATGTATTTATATAAGACTCCACCTACTTGAGTTGTTTATCTATCATTATATTAGTCAAGAACACAAGAAATTTTATATAGCTTCAATAGAACTTATTGATTTATCGGTGTTTATTGAGTGTCAAAAATAAACAACAAAATAAAGTTATGAAAAGAAAATAGTGAAAACCTTGATAAAAATCACTCTCTAAGGTTTAAATCCTAAGAGAGGTTTAAAAATATTTTTATAAAAAAAAAGGTCCGGAGATTTTTAGCTATGTTTTGAAGTCTCACCAAAAATCAAGAGGATGAAACAGAAAATAGAATCAGCATTCTGGGTTGCTTGTTTTGAACTCTCACCCTAAGAAATGGACTGGGCATAAAACCCATTTTTGAAACAAAATGTATCACTGAAGGCTCAAACAAGCTTGTATCAAGACATCCTTCGTCCATAGCTATTATGCTGATGTATGTTTAAAAACATTAATAAGTATTATTTATGACCCCTTACTAAGCCTAAAAGAACCATTGCCTTCCGCCTTCAAATTCTAATGAAAATTATCATTTTATTGGCTAGACTGATAGGCTTGAATGGTTTATTGTGAATCCTTACACTTTTCTGGAAAGCACTCAGCTGCTTATTTTAACACAAAAAACTATACAAACTTTCTCCAACATATCAACACTAATAGCTCACCTGTTCTTCCAGACGAGCTGTAAAGTGAAAATCTATATACTTTGAGAAATACTCTGAGAGGAATGCCGCCACCTGAAATCAAAAATGCTGCACTCAGTATGATCATGCAAATAGCACACTCTAAATTACATCTATAAAGAGAGTAATTCTATTTCTTGAAATACTTAATTTTGAAGACAAAGAAAAAACTTCAAAAGTTAGCTGTTCACCATTCGACCACGAGGCTCTGGAGTAATTCGATGATTTTCAATTTTGACATACTTTCTGACCTGAAAGGAGCCAAAAAAAAAAGGAGCTGGAGAGAAAAATGCAGCTAGTTCGAATACTCAGTAGGAAAAAAATCATAGTTTGCTACATTCTAAAGGAGAGGGAATAGTAAAGCATCCATTCACAGTTCATTTCAGACATGCATTGTGCTGTAGCAAGTTGAGTGGTGTGTGGAGGAACAGCATGCCTTCTTGTGGCTCCCGCTCTCTCTCTCTCCCCCCCTCTCCCCCTCTCCACCCACTCCCCCCCCCCCCCCCCCAACTCTCTCCCTCCCTCCCTCCCCTCCCTCCCTCCCTCCCTCCCCTCCCTCTCTCCCTCCCCACCTGCCCCCCTCCCTCCCTCCTCCCCCCCCCCCCCCCCTTCCCTCCCTCCCTCCCCCTCGGCCCCCGAACTCCCTGACCTGAAAGGAGCCCAAAAAAAAAAAACGAGCTGGAGAGAGACCAAAATGAAGCTAGTTCGAATACTCAGTAGGAAAAAAATCATAGTTTGCTACATTCTAAAGGAGAGGGAATAGTAAAGCATCCATTCACAGTTCATTTCAGACATGCATTGTGCTGTAGCAAGTTGAGTGGTGTGTGGAGGAACAGCATGCCTTCTTGTGGCTCCCGCTCTCTCTCTTCTCCCCCCCCTCCCCCCCTCCCCCCCCTCTCCCCCCCCCGCCTCTCTCCCTCCCTCCCCTCTCTCCCTCCCTCCCTCCCTCCCCTGCCCCCCTCCCTCCCCCCCTGCCCCCCTCCCTCCCTCCCCCCCCCCCCCCCCTTCCCTCCCTCCCTCCCTCCCTCCCTGCCTGCCTCCCCCCCCTTCCCAAAACCCCCCCACCCTCCCTCCCCCTCGCCCCCCGAACTCCCCCCCCCCAAAAAACTCCCCCCCTCCCTCCCCCCCTGCCCCCCTCCCTCCCTCCCCCCCCCCCCCTTCCCTCCCTCCCTCCCTCCCTCCCTCCCTCCCTCCCCCCCTGCCCCCCTCCCTCCCTCCTCCCCCCCCCCCCCCTTCCCTCCCTCCCTCCCCCTCGGCCCCCGAACTCCCTGACCTGAAAGGAGCCCAAAAAAAAAAACGAGCTGGAGAGAGACCAAAATGAAGCTAGTTCGAATACTCAGTAGGAAAAAAAATCATAGTTTGCTACATTCTAAAGGAGAGGGAATAGTAAAGCATCCATTCACAGTTCATTTCAGACATGCATTGTGCTGTAGCAAGTTGAGTGGTGTGTGGAGGAACAGCATGCCTTCTTGTGGCTCCCGCTCTCTCTCTTCTCCCCCCCCTCCCCCCCTCCCCCCCCTCTCCCCCCCCCCCGCCTCTCTCCCTCCCTCCCCTCTCTCCCTCCCTCCCTCCCTCCCCTGCCCCCCTCCCTCCCCCCCTGCCCCCCTCCCCCCCCCCCCCCCCTTCCCTCCCTCCCTCCCTCCCTCCCTGCCTGCCTCCCCCCCCTTCCCAAAAACCCCCCACCCTCCCTCCCCCTCGCCCCCCGAACTCCCCCCCCCCCCCAAAAAACTCCCCCCCTCCCTCCCCCCCTGCCCCCCTCCCTCCCTCCCCCCCCCCCCCCCTTCCCTCCCTCCCTCCCTCCCTCCCTCCCTCCCTGCCTCCCCCCCCTTCCCAAAACCCCCCCACCCTCCCTCCCCCTCGCCCCCCGAACTCCCCCCCCCCCCCCCCCCCCCCCCCCAAAAACTCCCCCCCTCCCTCCCTTCTGTTAGATATGCTCAATGCCTGACCCTTATGTAACACCACCATTTTTCCATAACACTATTTTGTAAGGCCCCCATTATGAGGAGAAGCCATGTGAGAGTGTTGGACATTGGTAGGTTCCTGACTTTGAGGTGAGATGAGGTCTAGTGTAGACCGTAGATGGATAGTTAGGAAGGTTACTTCTAAGCCATTGGATTTGGGATTGATCCGATGTGAGGATCAACCTAAATCAAGGGCTAGAAACAAAAGTAGCTTTCTTAACTTGGGGAAGGGTCTAATTGATGTGGGCCATTGGATCTAGACTTGATCCTAAGTGTGGATTAAGCAAGATCAAGGGTTACAAACAAATGGTTGTTGATCCTACCTTTGTACCATTGGATTTACCCCATAGATCAATGGTGGAGATTATTTTGGGCATGGATCAAGCTACCACGACCCTAGAACATGGGTAGGCCGACTTAGGCTTGGAGGACCTTATAAGGATGGTCCCCATCCCATGTAGGATCATCAGTTTGTGTGGTTGGAACCATTAGGGTATCCATCTTAGTACCCATTGTGTTGGCCTATAGCCCTTCACCTAGCTTCTATCTAGATCACCATCTAAGCTCCATATAGGGAGTGCATGGGTGGATAGAACCATCTATATATTGTTTAGTGTTTGAGTTCCATTGTATTAGAGTTATGAGTTTTAGTTGAATTGAGTTGAGTTCATCTTCTATATCATCTTGAGTCCACTTTTCATTATAACCAAATCTCTTGTGTTATTCCCATGAGTAGTGATATCTCTCTTTCAATCTAACCTTGATCTTATATGTGTGTTGTGGTAACCTCTACATGGCATTAGAGTTACACCACTAGCCCACCACTCAAGTCTTTATTCATTTTTATTTCCTTTTTCTTACATGGTATCAGAGCTCAGGAAGGTATAGAAGATTGCACAGATCGTGGAGGCCAAGGAATCAACTCTAGCATTTGTGGAAGGAATGCTTCAATAATCAAGCTTGTGAGAGGTAAATGCTTCAACTCGAAAGTTTGTGATAGGTAAAGGCTTCAACATTGGAGTTCTTGGGAGGCAAAGGCCTCAATGCCATAGCTTGTGGGAGGCAAAGGCTTCAATACTAGAGTTCTTGGGAGGCAAAGGCTTCAAGGCTTCAAGTTCATGGGACACAAAGGCTTCAACACTATGGAGGTGTTATTATCTAGAAGTGGAAGTGGAGTTGGTGCAATGGATTTGGAAATACAAACACTATGGTTGTCCACCGACCTTTAGTGAAGGCAAGTTAGATGGTACAAATTATTTTCTTTGGAAGTTCAAGATTACAGTTATCCTTGATTCTTATGATCTTTTGGAGATGGTGATGGGAAGTGAGCAAGAGCCACAACCTACCTTTGACCCATTGGATCCGAGTAAGGTGATTCTCCCAAATGCAAAGCTTCTACAAGCTTGGAAGATAAGGAATGCAAATGCACTATATTATATAGTGAACAATTGTGTGGAGTCTATTCTACCTCTTATTCAACATACATCCAAGGCAAGTGACGCATGGAGTATGTTGAGGAGTCACTATGAGGTAAGAAACCAAACATGCATTCAAAATTTAGAAAATCAATTGGAAGCAAAGATGTTTGCAGAAGGAGAGAAGGGGAATGCATCCATTACTCAGATCAAGAAGCCATGTGATGGAATGGCTTGTGAAGGGATAGAGAAGACTTGCATGGACCTAGCTCAAAGGCATCTCCAAGATTCTCCGCCAAACTATGATGGAAGGGTAACTACTCTCAACACTCAGGTGAGACCTCAAACTTCGATATTTGAAGAGTTCTATTCACTACCAAGGGAAGAGGATTTGGAGCTCAAAACCCAACGAAGAAGCAACAATGGAGATGCTACATTCTCCAACAATGCATCAAAAAAAGGTGGTTCCTCAACCAAAGGTGAAAGTGAAAAGAAGAGGAGGAGGAGTAGTAAGAAGAAGTTTCAAGGACAATGCTTCCATTGCAAAAGAAAGGGACATACAATTGCACATTGTCATGTCAAGAGGATAGATGAAGTGAAGGAGGAGACAATACATGGAGCCAAAGCAAAGGTGGTATGCTCCTCAACACAAGAAGAATCAATTGTGGATTCATGGGTACTAGACAATGGTGCATCTCATCAAATGACCAATGATATAGGTCAATCTAGTTCTATGCAGCCTCAGCAAGAACCCATCATGGTGACATGAACAATATGGAAGGAGATGCAAAAGCAAGGTATTGTTCTTCATCACTTACCTACAGTGAATGGAATGAAGGAACCTTATAGAGCTTGTATGATGGGCAAGCTGCACAGAGAGACATTCCCACAAGAAAGCAAGAGTAGGTCAAAGGCTCCTCTAGTGTTGGTATATGCTAACTTGTGTGGTAAGATGTCTATACAGGCCTTGGGAGGATCTTCCTACATTGTGATTGTTGACGACTATAGCAGGAAGATGTGGATGTACTTTCTTCGTGATAAGGCTCAAGCTTTTGGTAAGATTAAACGACAACTAGAACTTGTTGAAAATGAACCAGGGAAAAGTGTGAAGAAGCTTGGAATAGGAGGTGGTGGTGAGCTCAACTCAGAGGAGTTGGAAGGCTTTTGCAAGTGCAAAGGGATAAAGTGTCAATCAGTGACA
Organism: Ceratopteris richardii; assembly: GCA_020310875.1. Taxonomy (NCBI): domain Eukaryota; kingdom Viridiplantae; phylum Streptophyta; class Polypodiopsida; order Polypodiales; family Pteridaceae; genus Ceratopteris; species Ceratopteris richardii. The sequence continues at coordinate 152,863 of MU260675.1, forward strand.
CCTCACACATTACAACATGATGGCATTATGGAATACAAGAGTCACACCATTGTTGAGATAACAATGTGTATGAGAGAAGGCATGGGCTTTCCTTATCAAATCACAAAGAGTCATCATGAAGTTTACATTGGTAAGAATCCATCAGTCTCACACTTTAGAATTTTTGAGAGTGTATGTTATGCTCTTGTCCCAGGTCAAAGAAAGAACAAGTTGGAACCAAAAAGCAAGAGATGCATCTTCCTAGGTCATAATGAAAAGCAAAGGGCTTTCATATTATATGACCATGAGGCAAAGAAGATACAAGGGAGTCGTGATGTGGTGTCTATGGAGCAGCCACATGCAGTGGAGGACAAGAAAAGATCTTCCATTTTATCATCAAGCGAAGGAGTAGTTCACTATGTACCTAGCCCAAGAGTCATCCCTACCTATGAACGGGAGGAAGCATCATCATCAGATGGTGAGAAGAGAGTCTACCAACCTAAAATCACCCAAACAAATTGGTTGTCACTGCAATGGGTGAAAAAGCTCTATGGTCAGAGTAATCCTATGCCAACAACTATCAAAGAGAAGGCAGAAGGACCAAGTAGATCACAGAGAATAGAGGAGCACAAGTGGGCTTCTACTCACATAGTCAATATAGCCATGATGGTTGTGATTATGAAGCAAGTAATGAAGCCATTAATTGAAGATGAAGCACTTGTAGATCCGGCATGGAAGGAGGTTGTGCAAGCCAACTATGATAGCTTAATGAACAATGAAGCATGGGAGGTCACTAGCACCAAGTGGGTCTGGCAGGTGAAGTACATGATACAAGGGATCTTGGAATGCTATCACCACACATTGATAGCACAAGGACTTTCACTGGTGAAGGGTTTTGGTTTTCAAGACTCTTTTGCTCTAATGATCACTATTTGCAGCATACTAATGTTAATAGCTCATATGAAGTGGGAAGTTTTCACGTTACCAAGGTGCTTACAAAGGATCTACTTCAGATACATCTTTGAAGACTTGGCATTGGGCCAAGAAGGTAGTTCACCTTTGGGTGGACATTGAGGGGGGGTGTTAGACATGGTCAATGCTCCACCCTCATGGAAGACTTGGCATTGGGCCAAGAAGGTAGTTCACCTTTGGGTGGACATTGAGGGGGGGTGTTAGATATGCTCAATGCCTCACCCTTATGTAACACCACCATTTTTCCATAACACTCTATTTTGTAAGGCCCCCATTATGAGGAGAAGCCATGTGAGAGTGTTGGACATTGGTAGGTTCCTGACTTTGAGGTCAGATGAGGTCTAGTGTAGACCGTAGATGGATAGTTAGGAAGGTTACTTCTAAGCCATTGGATTTGGGATTGATCCGATGTGAGGATCAACCTAAATCAAGGGCTAGAAACAAAAGTAGCTTTCTTAACTTGGGGAAGGGTCTAATTGATGTGGGCCATTGGATCTAGACTTGATCCTAAGTGTGGATTAAGCAAGATCAAGGGTTACAAACAAATGGTTGTTGATCCTACCTTTGTACCATTGGATTTACCCCATAGATCAATGGTGGAGATTATTTTGGGCATGGATCAAGCTACCACGACCCTAGAACATGGGTAGGCCGACTTAGGCTTGGAGGACCTTATAAGGATGGTCCCCATCCCATGTAGGATCATCAGTTTGTGTGGTTGGAACCATTAGGGTATCCATCTTAGTACCCATTGTGTTGGCCTATAGCCCTTCACCTAGCTTCTATCTAGATCACCATCTAAGCTCCATATAGGGAGTGCATGGGTGGATAGAACCATCTATATATTGTTTAGTGTTTGAGTTCCATTGTATTAGAGTTATGAGTTTTAGTTGAATTGAGTTGAGTTCATCTTCTATATCATCTTGAGTCCACTTTTCATTATAACCAAATCTCTTGTGTTATTCCCATGAGTAGTGATATCTCTCTTTCTATCTAACCTTGATCTTATATGTGTGTTGTGGTAACCTCTACATGGCATTAGAGTTACACCACTAGCCCACCACTCAAGTCTTTATTCATTTTTATTTCCTTTTTCTTAAACCTTCCCCCCCTTTTTTTCCCTTCTCTCCCTCCCTCCCTCCCCCCCCCCCTCTCTCTCCATCACTCGATACACTATCTTGGGGTTATTTCGAGCCTTTTTTCGCCTACACAGTTTTGTGTAGCGAGTACAATTCCATTTTATTTCTACACAAGAGTTACTACAGTTGTACATGGTTTTGTCTCATAGGCCAAGTTTGGCCTTCAGAAGACGTTAATCTCTCTCTCTCTCTCTCTCTCTCTCTCTCTCTCTCTCTCTCTCTCTCTCTCTCTCTCTCTCTCTCTCTCTCTCTCTCTCTCTCTCTCTCTCTCTCTCTCTCTCTCTCTCTCTCTCTCTCTCTCTCTCTCTCTCTCTCTCTCTCTCTCTCTCTCTCTCTCTCTCTCTCTCTTCCCCCCCCCCCCCCGACCAGCCCCCCATTCCCATGCCACAGAGCTCACGCCCCACTACCTGTGACTTCTTCACATCGACTATGGTGAGCCGTGCCATTGCCCATCTACAACATGGAAGGGCAGATGACCAGTTCGGTTTACAGGCAGAGCATCTCTTCTACGGATGCACGACCCTAGCACCGCTCATTGCCCACCTCTTCAACCGAGCACTGGTTGAAGGGTTTCCTGACTCATGGACTTAGCACACATTGTGCCCATTCATAAGTCAGGCGATGTTATGGATCCATCCACATACCGGACGATCATGATTGGCCCCATACTGGCCGAGTTATATGGGGCAGTGCTAGAGAGGAACGGTATCAGGGCCCCGGGACAGGCAGGATTCAGACGAGATTACTCTACCATTGACCACATCTTCACTTTGAGATGCTTGATTGACCAGGCACGAGTGAGGAAGAGGAGATTGTACTGTTGCTTTGTGGACTTCCGCAAAGCCTTCGACAGAGTTCCGAGAGAGAGGCTCTTCAGACGTCTACACGATATCGGGGCTCGAGAGGAGATGATATGGGGGATCTACGCCTTATATGAGAGAGTATCAAGTAGAGTCAGATGCCCAGGCGGTCTATCTGATTCACTTGCTAGCACCATCGGGGTGAAGCAAGGGTGCCCCCTCTCACCCACCCTTTTTGGTTTATACATTGACGAGATAGTGGACTTCATATGGAAGCAAGGAGGAGAGGGCATTGAGGTACGAGGGACTACTATCCACATTCTTTTATATACTGATGATATTGTGCTCGTTGCAGAGTCTGCAGAGGGTCTACAGCGTCACCTACACGGCCTAGATGATTTTTGTGCACATAGAGGGCTATCAGTGAACCTTGGTAAAACCAAGGTTTTGATCTTCCATACATCAGCACAGGTGAGGAGAGACAGTTATTTCACAGCGGCTGGCGGACCCATTGAGGTAGTTGGTTCATATGTCTACTTGGGAGTGACTTTCACAGCAGCCTGTCTCAGGCAGCCCATGATCGCATCACACGTGGATACGCAGTGCTAGCTTTGATGGAGAGACAATGTCACCAAGCATATTTTCACGAGCCCCGCACAAAGGGGTGGCTCTTCGACACTTTACTTACCTCCGCACTCATGTATGGTGCATCTATATGGGGACTGGGATTAGCCACATCATCATGGACAGCACTGGAGAGACCGTAGATTATCATGATTGCTAGACTCATCCGCAGCAAATCTTCAGTACCCCATGATATCATTAGGGCAGAGCTTGCTGCACCACCGATGTTAGTAGAGGCACTCTTCCAAACAGTATGCCTATTACACAGGATCCAGAGCATGGACACAGAGCGCATCACTTACAGAGCTTTCCAGGCATCACGCGACATGGCACTAGCCGGAGACACCTCATCATGGTATGCACAGACACGGGATTGGCTTGCCCTCCATGGTTTTGACATAGACAGACTACCACCAGTACAGTACGACTCCCAAATATTCACTCTCTCACCAAGAGAGAAATAGGATCATCCGTCAAGAGATATGGCATGCATACATACAAAGGACATGGATGGGCCCGGGGAGGACATTGACACCGAAAATGCTTCACTACCGTGAGCATTTTCTACGGATTTCAGACCAAGGCTTCATTGAGACTCCACGCTACATGCAGACATACCTACCACACCACCTTCGAGTCATCATTGGGAAGCTTCGAGTTCCATCACATCAGCTCGAGATCGAGAGGGATCGGGCTAGAGGAGTCCCTCGAGAGGAGAGGTGGTGCCCAGTATGCCATACAGAGATAGAGAGTGAGGAGCACTTCGTTATCAGATGCCCGGCATACTCGGACCTACGAGCACAGTTCCAGATAGAGGAGTCACTCCAGTTGTGCATGACCACTGCAGACCAGCGGAGGACGGGGCGTTTCCTCATGGCTGCATATGAGAGACGAGATCAGATGCTAGACCCTACACACCAGACACGGGTGAGTACCCAGCAGACTATTACTCAGTATTTTGAGTGCGTTGGTCCACATCGGACGGACCCGCCTCCCAGAGGCATAGGGCTCACACTCCAGCAGGCAGCGGCACAGAGAGTGCGACGCCGACCACATCTGGTTGGGTACCGACGACCAAGACTACACCAGGTGGATATCTCACGCATAAGGATAGCCCACGACTA
>MU260675.1:162500-167525 GCA_020310875.1 Ceratopteris richardii
GAGCACCAGTACAGTATCGGTGGATGTGGGTCAGGACACCACCCGGTATGGCAGACATCTACTTGAGCTAGGCAGCCGACATCAGCTCGTTATATATAACGGGATGAATCGTTGGCCAGGTTCAAGCGGACTTACTTGCTTCCCTCACAGGGGAGGTGAGAGCACAGACGACTACATTTTAGGTACCACCTCTCGAGCTTCACTCATCCCCTCACTTAGTATAGGACGACGCCCACTTGGTGTTGACCATACATTTATCACATCCACACTCTCATCTCCAATTCCATTAGACCCTCCCTCACCCACTCAGACACACACCACGATACACTTCACACACGAGCTCTCACACATTTATGCACACCATTTACACACCCGCCTACTCTCCCTCAATCCACTCTCACCCTTGGACACACTTACATCACAGTTCACCACCATCCTACAGGACTCAGCTCTCTGCAACTTCCCACACCACACACATATTCACCCTCCATGGACAGGTTCCATGCCCCATAACCGCTGGTATGATGCAGATTGCCGTGAGCTACGGAAGCACCTACGGATTTTAGAGCATAGAGGGGATATTACACACACAGAGGCACAACGTCCCATGCATAGCCTTACTCGCCGCAAACGGCGAGATTGGGAGGAGAGATAGTATTGGGATATTTATCATTTGCTCATGAGTCCAGACAGTGTAGTGGCATGGCAACATTTGAGAGAGAGGAGACAACAGACACCCATTCGAAACGTGAGCACTTGGCATAGCTATGTCTGGAGCCTATACGAGATCCCAGACCAAGCCCCATTACCAGACCACAGAGCTCACGTCCTACTACCTCTGACTTCTTCACACCCACTATGGTGGGACGCGCTATTGCCCGACTACAACATGGCAAGGCACATGACCATTTCGGTTTACAGACAGAGCACCTCATCTACGGAGGCACTACCCTTGCACGCTCATTGCCCACCTCTTCAACCGTGCATTGGTTGAAGGGTTCCATGACTCATGGATTGAGCACACCATAGTGCCCATTCATAAGTCAGGTGATACTATGGATCCAGCTACATACCGGACGATCATGATTGGCCCTATATTCGCCAAGTTATATGGGGTGGTACTAGAGACAGTTGAGTACTCTCGCTGAGAGGAAGGGTATGAGGGCTCCAGGACAAGCCGACAAGCAGGTTTCAGACGCAATTACTCTACCATTGACCACATCTTCACTATGAGATGCCTGATCGACCAGGCAAGGGTGAGGAAGAGGAGATTATATTGTTGCTTTGTGGACTTCCGCAAAGCATTTGACATTGTTCCCAGGGAACGACTCTTCAACAACTACTTGATATCGGAGCTCAGGACGAGTTGATATGGGGGATCTACGCCTTATATGAGAGAGTATCTAGTAGAGTCAAATGTCTGGGGGGCTTATCTCATCCACTTGCTAGCACTATCGGGGTGAAGCAAGGATGCCCTCTTTCACCCACCCTCTTTGGTATCTACATTGATGAGATAGTGGACTACATACAGCAGCACGAGGGTGATGGCATTGAGGTACGTGAGTCCATGGTCCATATTCTTTTATACGTTGATGATATTGTACTAGTTTCAGAGTCTGCAGAAGGTCTACAGCATCATCTACATGGCCTAGATGACTTTTGCAGACAAAGAGGGTTATCTGTGAACCTTGGTAAAACCAAGATCATGATCTTTCATACATCAGCATAGGTACGCAGCCATAGTTTGTTCGACGCAGCAGGTGGACCGATTGAGGTGGTCGGATCATATGTTTACTTGGGGGTGACATTTACAACAGCATCAGGCGTCTTCTCTATGTCTCAGGGAGATCGTGACCGCATCACACATGGGTATGCAGCACTAGCTTTGATGGAGAGACAGTGCCACCAGGCATATTTTCAGGAGCCCCACACAAAGGGGTGGCTCTTCGACACTTTGGTTACGCCATCACTCATATATGGGGCAGCCATATGGGGACAAGGCTTAGCTACATCAGTATGGACAGCATTAGAGAGGCCACAAATCCTCATGATTGTCAGACTTATCCGTAGCAAGCCTTCCGTACCACATGATATCATTAGAGAAGAGCTTGTTGCACCACCGATGCTAGTTGAGGCACTATTCCAGACACTATGCCTATTACACATACTCCGGAGCATGGATACAGAGCGCATTGCCTATCGTGCTTTCCAGGCATCACATAATATGGCATTAGCTAGCGACACCTCCTCATGGTATGCACAGACACGAGACTGGCTGGCCCACCATGGCTTTGACATAGCCAGGCTACCACCACTACAGTACGACTCACATGCACCCACCTACTCGCTCTCTCATCAAGAGAGGAATAGGGTCATTCGTCAGGAGATATGGCATACATACATACAGAGGACATGGGTGAGCCCCAGGGATACATTGCCACCGAAAATGTTCTATTACCGTGAGCATTTTCTACATATATCGGACGAGGGCTTCATCGAGATTCCGAGATACATGCAAACATACCTACCCCACCACCTTCGAGTCGTCATTGGGCAGCTCCGGGTTTCATCACATCAGCTCGAGATTGAGAGGGGTAGGTCCAAGGGAGTCCCCCGTGAGGAGAGGTGGTGCCCAATATGCGAGACAGAGGTAGAGAGTGAGGAGCATTTTGTTATCAGATGCCCAGCATACTTAGACCTACCTACGAGCACACTTCCAAATAGAGGAGTCACTCCAGTTGTGCATGACTATGGGAGACCAGCGACGCTTGGGATGCTTTCTCAAAGCAGCATACGAGAGGCGAGAGCGGTCACTATAGCCCACACACCAGCCACGGGTGAGTACCCAGCAGACCATTACCTAGTTCTTTCAGTGAGCTGAGCTACATCAGAGAGGTCCATCTATAGGGCTCATGCTCCACCAGGCAGCAGCACAGAGAGCACGGCGCCGACCACGCATGGGTGGATATCGTCGACCACGACTATATCAGGAGGATATCTCACGGATCAGGACAGCCTACAACCACATGATGGAGCATCGACATACCACCACCCCCTGGGTTGTCTTCCTTCAGGAAGCACTCAGACCACAACCGATGTACCACATATTACACCCACCTCCACCCATCACCAGTAGCTAGGGTGTTTTTGCTCACATTATGGATCCCCCATGTATTAGGTGGCCACTATCTGCAGAGTCAGAGTCACGTCTTCCCAGCCTCTTCCAGCCCTATATAGCTTTGTGTAGCGATATACTTTTTATTTCATTTCATCTTCTACACAGGGTTACTACACTTGTATATGGTTTTTGTCTCATAGGCCAAGTTTGGCCTCCAGAAGACGTTAATATGACTTACTTTCTCTCTCTCTCTCTCTCTCTCTCTCTCTCTCTCTCTCTCTCTCTCTCTCTCTCTCTCTCTCTCTCTCTCTCTCTCTCTCTCTCTCTCTCTCTCTCTCTCTCTCTCTCTCTCTCTCTCTCTCTTCCCCCCCCCCCCCAATTACATAGAAACATACATATGTACATACCTACATGGATACTTACATATTCACATACATATTACACACACACACACAAATACATGCATGAATATATGCAAATATATTATATACATACATGTATATACGTATGTGTGTGTATGTGTGTGTGTGTGTGTGTGTGTGTGTGTGTGTGTGTGTGTGTGTGTGTGTGTGTGTGTGTGTGTGTGTGTGTGTGTGTGTGTGTGTGTGTGTGTGTGTGTGTGTGTGTGTGTGTGTGTGGGGGGGGGGGGGGGGGGGGGGGGGGGGGGGGGGGGGGGGGGGGGGGGGGGGGGGGGGGGGGGGGGGGGGGGGGTTTGTGTGTGTGTTTGTTTTTCTTGGGGTGGGATGTGTGTGTGTGTGTGTGTGTGTGTGTGTGTGGAAAAAGAAGGAAGGTGGGGAGGGCAGAGAAGAGAGACAGAGAGACAGACAAGGGAAACAGATAACAAACGAGGTTTGGGAAGGGGGAAGAGGAAACAGAGGCGATGGGCAGAGGATGGGGTGTTTCACCTCCAAGGTCTTCAACATGGATGCATAAGTTGAAGGTCTTCCGATGCCAAGTTCTTCCATTGCTTTCACCTTCATGTATAAAAATAGTGATGCTCAGAACCAGAAAACTGCATTTAGCTTTAGGTAGCAATTTAAAAGTGCCTTACTAAAAGTCCTTCTGAGAATCGAGAGGGAGGACGAGTGAAATGCTGCAGGGGTTCTGCTTTTCGCACTACCACATTATCATTTTTCTGTTAATAGCAAAATAAATGTCAAATGTAACCCAATCATAATTGTGAAAACATAATGGTTTGATCAGTGTGCATACACTCCAGGATGCCACACTCATTATATAACTGAGTTATGTCCATTGCATACCTTGAGGCTAGAAATGTTTGTGTTTTTCCCTGATTCAATGTCACTGTGCTCTGATTCATCATTGATGCTATTCTCCGTGGTGGTTATAATGTCGTGATTATCCTACAAAACACATTATAGTAAACATCAATATAAAGATCCCAGAGGAAAAAGGCATAGATTTCAATAGCTGGCTACAAAATGACAATGAAATCAAGATAGAAATTTCATAAAAAATCAGATCCCATGTGAAATCTTTGGCAGAGCTCTAGAATGAAAAGAACTGTTTGGAAGCATTCTAAAAACAAAAGAGCATAGGCAGAACAACTTCCTTGGATACATTTTCAAAAGCTTCTTTTGCAGCTCCAGAGTTGACCTTAAGATGAATAAGTTGTCCTTATCCGTAACTCCATGTAGCATGCATGGATAGTGTCACCACTATGCACTCTCCAGACATGCAACTGAACCAACAGTTTGAGTCTGCGGTCAAGGCCCTAAGATGCCTCCACATGTTTACTTCATATATATGAGTCCTCTTTCGCGCTTATATTAGTCCTCTTTCGGACTTGAATATAAGCTTTGCATTTAATCTTCAGCCAATAATTGACCGTCCATGTATGTTATTTTAATGGGAGGCTCGCTTCCCCACAGGCCAACAAGTTTCAC